>NW_011627322.1:2485976-2518383 GCF_000204515.1 Acromyrmex echinatior | reverse complement strand
TCGTGTCGGTCGCGTTGCAAAATATTTACCCTTTTTAGCCATATTTCGCAGTTGCGCCTTTTCAACTTGCGTGCAATATAAGAGCAGATTTCTCATAACGGCGTACTTGATCCACTCTTTACGCGAATCCGCGTTTTCACTTCGTGAAAGCTCTCGCGCATTTTCTTCTTTTACCCCCTTGTGTCGAATCGCACTCTACATCCCCTTTCCTTCGCTACTCACAACCCGTTTTGTATTCGATCGCACACCCCAAATGCTGTCGCAGCTGCAGTCGGTTCTCGCGTAACGACGCTGCTTATATTTCTCATCGACGAATTGGATTTTCTCATGCAATGATGTTGAGAAACGATTCCACGATCTCCAACTGAGAGATATTCGCAGCTCTTCATTCACATCGAGCCACTAATCGGTTTTATAGGATATTTTTAAAGGAATCGAGAAAGAGTTGTCAGTCGAGTTCGGAAAGATATATTGCAGATAAAAAAGGAAGTTGCTAGAAGTGCTAAAAGTGCTAGAAGCAAATTATCTCTCCCATCGTGATACTTGTTGGTTAGACATGTTATGTATTTGTCATGATATTTCATTTTACATTTTTAATATCGGCTTCTTAAATAAGTGTGTTACCTATACCTATATCTATATACAAATATCTTCTACTTAAAGAAACGCGCGCGCGCGATTCATTTTAATTTTAACAAATTAATATTTCGAAAAATATGAAAGAAATTATAACGTATTTATTAATCTTGCTAGATAAGATGCTCGAAAGAGACTAAATTATTACCTTTCAGTTATTTGCAATTAATATAAAATTTCTGCAAAATTATGTACAATAATCGTAGATTTGATAACAATTACGCTTATTATTGATTCTCTAACAATGCTAAATTCGATTCGACAGGATGCATAAGATTCTTGCGATATTCTCGATTTGATCTCGAATTGTCAAGCGGATTAAAAAATACGTGTCTATTGATATAGTCCTTGAAAGTTAGCCGAAAGAGAGAACGAAGAGGAGAGATCGGCTGATATGCGTTGATCGCAGTCCTCCAGACATCACGGATTGGTCTCGACGTGATGACATGGCGCATGCTGCAATAGTTAGTTAGTCCGATGCTTCGATCGTGCTGTCCGATCTTACAGCGGCAATGATCTCCGGAAGCGACAATTGAAAAATATTTCTAGCGAGGCAAATCTTTCTTCAATAAGATAGCAAGACGATCTCGGCACCAGCCTCCAAATTCGTAGGGCAACCGTCGTTGGAGCAGACTTGCTCCACGGAAAGCGGTTACCAAATTGTTCTGTTTCTCTCTCTTTCTCTCTCTCTCTCTCTCTCTCTCTCTCTTAACTTGTTCAGTTCTATCTAATCAGTACCTCTTGTACCGATATCGTCGGACTTCTCGGTTCTCTCCCCATTCTCATTCTCACCCAATACTCCCAATACTCCCAATTTTTGATATATCACTCGCCGTGATCGCAAATATTTCGCCCTGTAATTCCTCTACAATACGGAAAAATGATTCAGACAAAAGTGAAACGATTTTGAAGGGGACGCATTTTGGTCACGTTATTTTTTTTCCTAAGTGGAGGCGTAAAAAAAATATTTATGCAAGTTACTCCACTTTTTAAAATAAAATTGCGTTTTTTTTTTGCTTAATATGATTCCTCTAATTATTCTACATATAAAAGTATTAAGTTAAAGCTATTAAAAAATCAATAATTTACAAGATATTTTATTATACTTTATTCTGACACATATTGACATAAAATATAATCATATCTTAATACTTTTATGAGTAGAATAATGAGATGAATCAATTGGTTTATAGAAAACACATAGTTGCTTATTTAAAAAATTATTCATTTTTTGTCCACATATTTTTTTAAAGCAACCATGTGTTTCCTTTACATCAATTGATTCATCTCATTATTCTGTTCACAAAAGTATTAAGGTACGATTAAAAATTAATAGTTTACGAGATATTTAATATTTTATGTCGATATGTGCCAGAATAAAATATAAAATATCTCTTAAATTATTAGTTTTTTGATATCTCTACCTTAATACTTTTAAATGCAAAATAATTAAAGGAATATTAAGTAAAAAATATTATTAATTTATAATTTATAATTAATTCCATTTAAAAAAAGTAAAGTGATTTCCATATCCTTTTGGCATTCATCTAGAAAAAAATAATGATCAAAATACCCTCCCTTTCAAAATTGTTCCATTTTTGTCTGAAACATTTTTTCGTAACTTCCATGTTTTTCGAAATATTTTGTCTGTTAAGAAATAATAAATGACTTTGTATATATATCTTTAAGAATTAGAAGACATCTTTTGTTTAATCCATCTCATATAATTGAATAAATAATAAAACATATTTTACATCTTACTCTAACAATTTCAGAGATTTTAAATCCTCAAAATATTTCAAAGCATTGGTATATAAATAAAGTCTTTGCATATCTACAATTGAACAAATCATCTTCGACATTTAACTGTTAAAACTGTTTGACTTTAACGTTGCATGACTCAAATATTCGCATTGCTTTTCGTATCTCTTTGTAATGTTCCAATGGACATCGTTTCTTCGTTCTAGAATGCTGTAAAAGCCGTTGCTACGTTCTTTATCGACAAACTCTATGTGTTCGAGCGTGACGTTGAAAAACGCACGCTAGATCCTTGCCAAAGCGGGCTACGTCAAAAAGAAAAATGCGAATCCTCGTGGAAGATGCATTTGCAATCGATCTTTAAAACATCTTGCAAATCATGTTCGATTTACGAATGGAGGGTTGCCGCAATAGCACGCAATGCTCCCAAGTAAGCTGATCTCTAAAGTAATGTATTTAAAATATTTCTGCTTAATGGAAAATCGAAGTCGTTGTTCGTATTTCATTCGTCCGACACAGTAATCTTTTTTAAGCTCACTTTTTTAAGAGTTATTTTCAGAGAGTCATTTTTAGAAATAAGTAGAAGCTTTCGGACTGCATAATATTTATTTTATTTGCATTTTATTGCAAAATATTGTTTTTTTACATAAAAATAACACAACCAAAAATAATAAAAATGTGATTTTCGAATTATTATCATGAATGAGTTAAATATAAAGATTACTCTATCGATTATCAAAAGTAACTTAACTTCACGGTCTCCGTCAAATAGTATTTGTGTCATTCTTAAGATTTTCAAAGAGATCATGATATCTTCTATAAGAATGATACATTTTAAGTTGTGTCATTTTTATATATAAAAAATACAGCCTTGTATAGAGAATTAGGGTTAAGATAGTTTTGATGATCAGAGTTTGAAGAAAAAATTATTTTATTTTGAATTTAATCAGTTTCAGCTGATTAAAATGATTAAACTAACGATAGTGATATTTTAAGTTATGTCACTTTTAATAAATTATTCCGGATTTGTCATAATTTTGTAAAACATCAAAATTGTTAAAATTTACAAAGGATAATTTTTTAAGGATTGTAAAACGAAAATGACAAAAATAATATTCAATTAATATATTCAATGTAAGAATTCTTTTTGCTGATAATATTTAATTTGTCAATAATTTTCTGTTCAATTGAAAAATAGTTCTTTCCCTTTTCTGAAGAACTTAATTTATTGAATTATGTTACTTTTTTAAGAAAACAATATAATTCTATTTTTGGCAAGTAGGTAAGTGAACAATATAGTTTTATATTTTTGGCTATGAGCCGGAAACCATAAAAAGTTAGACTGCATGCGGTTTGCGCATCACTGATCTAATAAATATTAATGTAGTATTATCTATACTTGCAATTACAAATGACGAATTATAAAAATTATTAAATGCATTAAAAAATTTATTTAACCGACACCTTTACTTGTTATTGATTACCCAATAACATGCGTATAATGTGCGTAAGCAAATTCCAATTTCGTTTACCGGGTAATGTGGCCAACGATGTGAAAATTCATGAAATTATGCGTAGATGACGCCCGTTTCATGGGATTTAATGTTTCAACGTCAGGCAGCGCGCAAAGAACAGTCAACTGTTTACTCAGGGGAGCCCAAGTTTGTAATATTACAGTCGTCGGAAAGAAAAACAGAGGATTTCCCGTAGGTACCCGTCCGACTACGCTAATAAAAGAGACGGTCTCATCACGATCCCGTCGTCTGAATATAAATCGCCCAGACACATCTACATAAAGCTAACGTTATTCCGAGCCGATCCGTCTCGAGAAGCGACCGTAGAATTTCGTTTCCAATGTCGAAGTAACGATTATCCCTTTCAAACCCAAATTATTTCCAGCTTCAATACAAAGTATATATTGAAATGCGTCTCAACGAATATCAAGAGTTATATGATATCCAAAGAAAATGTCTGTGTAAAAAAAAAAATGTCTCTATAAAAAAAATTTAATAGAAAAAACTTGATCATCTAGTTTAAATATCGTCAACATCTAGTCATTATTTAATATCTCAAAATTATATAATGTAAAATTATAAAACGTAAAATAAATAGCTATTATTACCAACTTCATTTGCATTCGAAATTCCTTTTTTTACTTCAAGTCTCTCTCTCTCTCTCTCCCTCTCTCTCTCTTCCTCTCTTTTATCACATTATCAAAACGGTTTGCATTGAATATTAGATTCTGAAAAATATGATGTTTGTTCAAATTTTTTTTTACGGAAAAATCGATTATCCAAATATGGATATTCTATAAAAATTATTCATTAATACGCTGCACACTTCGAACAGTGATATTATGTGTGATGTTAGTTTCCCAAGTTAAACAAATTAATAATATCGAGATGTTTGCGTAACTACAGATCGATGGAATTTACACTCGGAACAGATTTAATCAAACAGTCGCGATAATTCGTACGACGAACATACAATTTAGCGAATATTCGAGATACGATACGAAATTGCCGCGAGCGTCGTAATGCAGCCGCGCACAAATCGTCACGATGAGTAAATAGGGGATTCCCCATGGAAGGCAGGGTACCAGTTCAGTCTGACAAATGAAAGGGCGGCCACAGCAATCTTCCGTGGTCCGAGTAATTGTACCGAGACGAGAACGTCGTGCAATCTCATTGAAGTCATCTAGACTATAGAGAACCTCTTCAATGTTGCTTTATCGTCTAGGCTGGTGAGAATATAATGCAATATACGATCCAAATATTAAGATCCAAATTCTAAGGATTTCCAAATCTTCCATTAATTATGTTGAAAATAATCTTTATTAAATTGTAAAAATACAAAGTGTAAACCTAATAAATCTATTTTTTATTTTTGATAACTTGTACTATATAATTTGTACACACGGAAAGTATGGTTTCGTTAAGTATCAAAAAATTTAAATATACACAAATCCGAAAATAATTCTATTGGATTAATTAAAATAATTATGTAAGATGCTAGTAGCTAGAAAAAATTGTCAAATTGTTGCAACATTGCTTGACAGCACTCATGTTTTGAGTTTCCTACGTAATTATTTTGACAACAAAATTATATATATATTTTCAGATTTATATCTACCTAAATTTTTGGATACATCAACAAAATCGGTCTTTCCGTGTAGATTTATAATTTAATAGTCATGAAAATAAATGTAATCAGAAAATCTGATGCCAAAATTTTCTAGTAACATAGAATCGATGATGCATCGCCGATAATACATCGTCATAAACGCTAATGCATGAATATACGCTACTTTTATGTATTATACGTTGAGAGAGATGTTCTTTTAATGTAGCTTAGAGTCCATGGGTAAGCGAAAAGGTCTTTGCTCTCTCGTTTGGAAGTAGGAATAAATCGGACGAATCCCATTCTCTGGTGGCAGAACCTCAAATTGCGGTCGGATCTGTACGAGGGGATGGGTAACGGGATGAGTATCGCATATGATTGTTCAAAGCTTCTTGTTCTTCCTCCGTACCTTTCTTTCATCGATGACTCTCTTTCTCTTCTCTTTCTCCCCAGCCTCCTGATCCAATTCGCCACTATGCCGCAGGGAGTCTAAACGTGGCTGTTGGCGGAATCAGCGATGATACCGTCTTTTCTATGGCGCGCACATAAGACCTCCGTAGGGAGGTATAATGTATATATTCCAAGCTCCCGGGAGGATCGCGGAGAGGTATTGTTGATTGAGGGTTGATGCTAGATACCCCTCTCTCTCTCTCTTTCCTTGCCCCCTCCCTCTCTCTCTCTCTCTCCTCCTCCCTCTCTTCATTCGACATCCATTGTTAAGTAGAACGTTTCACGCAGGAGCGGATGGGTGGACGGAAGAAAGTGAGTAGGAAACCCCGTCTGATGAAGGAAAGAACGGATGAACGAAAGGCTCTGGTATAAGAAGCTACTTGGTCGTGTCGATGTCGGCTTATGGAAAGAGCACGAGATCGTGAGAAAGGGGAGAAGCAAGAGGGGGGGGGAGAGGGGAAGAGAAAGAGAGAGAGAAACGAAAGGAAGAGGAATGCTAAAGGAAGAGGTTTATCGCTAGTAGGAGAATACGAGAGAGAGTTCTTCTCTTCTTCGACATCTAACGATGAAAGGTCGTGTGATGTGCAGGTGCAAGAGCGAAGGCGAAGGCGTCGAAGGTTCGGATCAACTTGATGAAATGAAACGGGAAATCCGATAGATGTGGCGGTATGGACTAAAAAGAGATCGATCGGGCGGAGTGGTGAGGGCCTTATGGAGAAATAGCGAAGATGGAGAAGGCAGCGCCTGCGGCACGTAGATAAGATTCATGCGGTCGGGCGTCGTGAACTTCCACGGGCTGCAAACGAGGCCTAACTTCGCGGGTTTTCGCGAAAAATCTCGATGGAATGGCGCATGCTGTCTTTTTTATACGTTATTTGTCTGCGCGATGGATTTGCCACGCGAGGAACAAGAAAACCAAGATGCAATGTCAATTTTTATATTTTAATTATACCTATTCCCCAAAAAAGATAACGCCGTTATCAAAAAAAGTAACTTACAACGGCACAAATTATTGTTGCGTTAACAATGTGTTGCTTTTATTCCCTGCATATATCATATTATTGCCGAGAGACAAGCAGGCCAATATAGATCATTATACAAACCATATGTGTTATGGAATTATTAAAGAGTATATACATATTCATCTAGATTTTTTGTACAAAAATTGGCGAAAAATAATTAATTTATTCATTAAAAACTCACTGCATTGTATTGATTTAGTCAAGGCCTTTTTTGTTTAAAATTATCGCAAACAATTTAATGAACGAAGATATAAAATAGATGAATAGTTTGTGGTTTCCTTTTCCACTCTAGAATTAAATCAAATTTATTTGGATCTGGCCAGAGTGATTCATTGACCACGGAGATGCTTTCCAGATTAACTCTATCTCGTTAATTGTTGTTATAACTTAAATTTCGTAGCCACGCATGAATAAACTACTAATGAATACACGACAGATCGTATCTTTGACAGGAAATTCGCGACAATTTGTTTAAGCGATAAACGCATCGCGTGGAATTGTTTTCGGGAAAGAGAAAGCGAGAGAGTGAGAAAGAGGGAGAGAGGAGGGGGAGGGCAGATTTGGTTATCGTACTCGTTAATCGATTTTTCGATGATTGACGCGATGTAATCATAGAGAGCGCTTTATCGTAGGACATTATAGAGAATTTGGAGAATGTCGAGAGAATGCAGGACGCGTACAGCCCGAATACACGCTATTGCCATGATAATATTCAATTACTTAATATAATCCCTTTGCTGTTGCTAGGCGAGGTTTTACGTTACACGGATGAGTGCTGTAACCATTTTCGATGATGGCGCATTACGCGCAGCTCCTCGTTAGCTAAAATATGGAAAACCGTGAGTGTGAACGAACGAACCGTGTATAGATTTTCCGAAATATCAATAGTGCGCCCATATATTATGCCCTTTCGTTGCAGGAAGTACTTTCCATCGATAGAATATGCAATGGCCAATGAATGCCAAAAAGCCATCGAGTAAAATATTTCGGATGACGCTTTGAAAGTACTCTACATTTTCATGTTTGAATCGAAGCTATGTTAAAACAGCACCAATATTATATTTTAGGAATACTCATTATTATAAATACTCATAAACATGAGATAGGTACGTTTAAAGATATTTAAGATCGTATCCCCAATTAGAGCTATAATAATGTCATAAGGATATTATCATGACCTTATTTGTCATTTATTTTTTACATCAAATACGTCATGATGATGTCCAAATATCATTATAACTTAATTGTGATATATTCTACTTGTGAGTATCAGATGATAAAAAAAATCATGTTATTTTACGCGTCAATGTTATTGCGTAAAGTCACATTATTTCGCGATCATCAATAATAATTGTAACATGAGCAACGAGTTTCTTTATCTTTCTGCAGGGCACATTTCTGACAGACTCTGACAAATGTTGACGAGTAATCGCTTATTATTAGTCATCAATCACGATACCAGAAATATTGTCATAATGATGAGCGTTTATTTCATTGCGATTGTGTGTGTGTGTGTGTGTGTGTGTGTGTGTGTGTGTGCGCCTATTAAGAAATATATAATACAATATAGTAATTTATAAAAATTATACAAATGTATAATTTTCTGTAAATATTCGAATTTTCTCTCCCCCTCCTCTCTCTCTCTCTCTCTTGTAAATTATTATTTTTTAAATTAAAAAGTCGATTATTACTTTCTTCAATAATTATGAAATACAGCTTTGACCACAAGTATAAAGCAACTCCTAAAAATTGAGATAAATATTCTCTATCTAACAAAAAGTAAATTAAAATATAATTTTATTTAAAAAAAAATACTTATTTACAATTGTAATATTTTGTTAATTTTTCATTGGATTTACTGCCTTTTCTAAGAAAATGCAATAATGCAATAAATTCTATCGAATATTAAACGAAGCTTTATACTTATGGCCGTAAATAATATCGAAAAAAAAAACAAATCTGTTATCGAAATTATTTCTCAAAATTATTTTCAACAACATAAAATGATAAGTTAGCCGTTTTGTCAATAACATCTGTAAATTTGATATACAATAATTGTGATGTTATTTTTGGTTAAAGTGTTATCAGAATTGAAAAACTATTTTGTTGAAGTATCTATACAAATCTATACAAATTAGATCAAATACGGATATGAAAATAACTTTATTGGACTTAAACTAATTTCGTGAAACTTCCAAGCATGATGAGCAATGTTATAAAAAGTTTTGACATTTCAGCAACCGGTTTGGATAACTTACAAAATTATTTTGAAAAAAACAAAATTATTTTTAAATCTGTACAGTTAAGGTAAAATTTTTAATATTTCAGTAAAACCGTGTAAGAGACAGTCACTTATACAATATGTTGCGCAAATTATTATTATTTGCTGTTTCTCCTTTATCAAGAAGCTTTATTTCAGGGACAAGTCGAGTTCCAATGGACAGTTTCTTTCATTCACTTTGACAAGAATACGGATAAAAGAGATGTGAGCGAAAGAATAAGAAGCCTAGTGCGTATCCACACGAAATTGTTTATCGTACCTTCTTGCTAATGCTTTTGGAAAATGCTTAATCTTCCATCACCCGACACGACAGAACTCTATCATTAACACAGAGCGACGTCTCCAAGACAATACGCTAGATCCTTCGTGGGAGATAAAAATTCGTACGTCAACGCCAGATTCGGCGAATATCTGCTTTAGTTTCAATTTCGCGAAAGTGATCGTACGTTCGTGGCGTTTACGGGGTGCAAAAAGTCCGAAAAAAGAAATATCAGGGATCGAGTAAGAGGCTCGGAGCCGTGACTGCGAGGGGGTTGTACCGAGGGTTGTGCCGTTATCGTGGAGGCATACAAGGGCGAAGTTTGGGCGCGCTCGCTCGCTCGTGCCAGGAGGAAAAGACTACGACTACGATGGATTTCACGTGTCAGGAACCCTCGATAAACGGCCCGGCTGGCTGCTCGACCATGGTTGAAAAATATTAGCCGGGCGTCAGTGTTGCCCGGGCAGAAGTAAAATATTACACTCGACGGCGCGCGGCACGACCGATACGGTCTCGTTATTGTTTCGCGGCGATCTGTAATTATCGGATCGCACGAATATAACCGGGCGCACGGTGAATGCGCGGAACGATTAATTCTTGCTATCAATTCTTCTCTCTTTTTCTTTCTTTTTTTTTTTTCAATTCTCTTGGTCTCGATGCCAAACTCTGTATCGATGATTTGCGTAGATCCGCTCGATTCGGAGCCTGACCAAAAAATTCGCCATTTAATCAACTAATTTAACATAAAACACTGATTTTGGAATTATCTAACAGAGTATTGAAAACTCGCAATACATTCTTATAAATAATCTAAGACCATTATGCCGCAGGCAACATTTATATATAATAGAATATCCTGTAAATATCATATCATATAAAACTTTTATATTTTACAGATTAGTCACAGTAGAAAATCTTCATTTGAAAATGTCGCATTTGTGATTAATTCGTATGTATATATTTTTAGTTGTAACAATCAAAGGCAATCGGTAAGGTTTGTAAGAATCCGTAATTGCGTTTAAAAATATATCAATTCATTATCTTTTCTTATCTATAGTTAATTTATTCTTTTATTATTCAATTTGTTTATGATAAGCCGAGTATTTGAACTAAATGTTAATTTGAAAGAAAAAAGTAAATAATTTGTAACACGATTAAATAAGTAATATACATCAAAAGATATTCCTAACGCGTATGAATTGATATTCAAATAACAATATCTGTCAGATTTTGTAATCATAGTTATTATTTCAATCAACGCTAATGAATTTATAAAACAAATCGTAGTATATGTATATACGACAATAGCTCGTGGATCGTAATCAATTTGGTAATTCGAGGAACAGAATATTTGGCATATATGTATTCCATTTCATAGCACGTTAATTATTTTGAAGCAACGAAAACTTCGTCCGCTTAGTGCTCGCTATGGCGAGCATACAGCGTTGTGCACACAAGATCGCTGTGCTATCGTTCGCGCAAGAATGCTCAAGCGAACAGATAGCAGCAGAATTCGCTTCGTATGTTGTGTTATTACTTCTTGAGATGCGACTGCGACAAATTGTAGCGGAGAATGCGACTATCGCACAGCTATACTACTTATATAATTCGTATGTATATATTAACTTGTACATCAAGATATTTATCGAGATAAATACTCCGATTTGCACGATTTAGTTTTAAACGTTGGACTCAAATATGGAACAGAAGCTACATTTTATTTCCCCCCTTTCCCCCTTATGGGATATATTTCTAGACTACAACTATTTTTTAATAATTCAAATATATCTTACACACATCAGCTTTCAAACTTCTATCCATTTAAACGTAATTTATCCATTGCTATTTCTAGATAGAAAGCTGGAAATGGTATACAAATGATGATATCAAATGATTCCGATAATATATCGACGGTTTATTAATAATTAATTTGTAGTACAAGTGTGGTACATTTGGTGCACATTTACTTAATAATACATTGAATATTTTATAACGATGGGGATATTTTGTAATGATGGAAACTCGGAAGAATTACCTAACGCTAAATGTTGTTACAATATACACATACAACATGTGCTGCCATATCATAGCGCAATTATTTGCTCAAAAATGCTAGACATAAAAACATTTCGTACTATACTCGCATAATAGAAAAAGCGATTAATAATATATCTTAGCGTTATAATATATTCTTATGTAAATATAATGTTGATATATTAAATATTATGAGCTTGAGCTATGAATTATGAATTGATTTCGATTGTTTAGAACTTGGAAAATATTTGTAACGTGGATATTTTTGTACTAGAATTCCATACTAAATTCAATTTCTAAAATATGATATTCCTAAAAAGTCTTTTCAAAAAAAGAAAAGGTATAATATAAGCTAAATACGTAAAAATATAATCGAATATATCCTTCCTAAAAAATGATTTAAATATAGTTATTTAAAAATTGTTGAAAAACAGATATAAAATAACGAAATACAATTTGTCAAGTATCTTAAAAAAGATCTCGAAAAAATTTATTTGTAAAGAATCTATTTCTATTTATGTATTCCGAAATACATAGGACTAAAAGTGACCAAAGTGATCAATTGTATTGAAGAAAAAATTTGTCCGGATAGCATTAATTGCATTTTTGTTAATATATTATCAATACAATATTTGCATCATGAAAGTATAAAAGTAATAAATGTATATATTATATATAATGACATAAATATGTGGAACATAAAAATATCTACCACTTTCTTTTCTTTTTAAATACTGTATTCACCAAGAAATTGGTTATGACATTTATATTAGATTTTTTTAATAGATAATCTTTCACAAATACTTTTTAAAGATGTTAAAATACATATAAGAATTATTTAATTTTTTCTTTTATATTTGTAAAAATGAAATGCAAATTAACGGGGACACGAATAATCCATTGTCTTTAATAAAGGATCGGAAAATCATTGTATGTACTAATGGTTAACAAATTCTACAATACCAAACATTTTGTATAATTATCTGAAAATTTCTGTTGTTACCATATACCTAGTGTGATTGCAATTGTAATATTGGAAATTGGCGTTATTAACATCCTTGGAAAGGCTAGATAATCATACACGATCGAATATCAAAATGTGTCGCATAGCATTGACAAATTCAGCAAAACAACACGACTGCTGCATCTATTATTTCAATAAAATAACGTTAACCTGGATTACGAAGCGTCAATTTAATGATGCTTGTACTTCGGGATGAGGACTCGGACAGCCTCGAAATGCCGATGTCATTAGGATCATTGACGATTCATATTTCCGGCATATGACAGAGAGAGGTCATTCGAGGGACGGAATTGGGTCAAGTTTTGCGTGTCACGTCACACATTCTGTCAATGCATGGAGTTAATGATCGATCGCGATTGGACTGGCAGTTCGCATGGCCAGAAAAAACATCATTTCGAATTAAAACGGTAAATTGATGAGAAAGCGTTTTTGTTTACAAAAGAACAAGTTTTACGTTACATGAATTATCTCGTACATTAATTATTTCCCTGCACTATAAACGCCTTTGATTTAATTGTCGAATAACTGGCACTTGATATTAAATCGCAACCCTGTGATCTCATTAACTTCGAAATAGTATATAAATGATTGTGATATAGTCGATTTATTACCTCTTCCGTTATTTTCAGTCGTTATAAAGAATCACTGATTCGAATGGAAGCTGAACGCGACACGAGTATCGCAATTAATTATTGCTATTTTGCGCGGCTTCAGCAACGCGCGATTAATTCGCAATTATTTGAAGGGTCGATGAAACCGAGTCGAGTAGAGCACAACGTGTGCACAGTTAGGCATCAATTTGCGCTTAAAAGCCTTGACGATCAACGTCGGTCATTCTGCGTTTTCCAATATCCGTCGATCTACGATCAAGAAGACATTGCAAACCCGGATGGACTAGTATACAGGGAAAACGGAACGCGCCTTTGTCGTCTTAATGAAACGTCACAATTTAACTCCTCTTGGTATTCCTGATGAGGAAGCGACCTGGTATTCCGACTATGTCGGCTTGACCGATGAGGAACCCAAATGATAAGGATCAGGATTTCATTCAGGTCCAGAGAGACTAATGAAGAATTCGTAGCTCGTAGAAATCGGCGAAAACAAGATAGGATCTCGTTTACGAGCAATACAGATTGTTTACAAGCAAAACTATAATAAATATAATATACAAAAGATATTAGTAATAGAGAATTGAGATTTAAATCTTACAAAAATAAACAAAAGTTTGCAAAATATATAAAATATATATATATATATATATGTTTGAAAATTGTTTTAAAGTAATTCTAAGATATTTTTAAAAATATGTTTCTGCCTATATCGAATTTTTTAATATTTGAATAACTCGATTGTCGAAAGTACGCACACATACGTGTAAGTATACGATGTACCGCGCTGAAAGATTGAGAACATTGCCGGTTAAGTGAATTCCTAACTGCAACAAGCAAGTCTGATTAATATTTCAGACCACGCTCACGCTTAAGGACGTTTTTCATGACTAATTAATTTGTCGTTACCCGCGGGAAAGGTAAGGATAAAATTCGAAACAGATGAGAAAACTTTACAAAGCAAGGCTTAACTTTTCCTTTGCTTTCACTCAGAGCAAGCTAACTTTAAGCCTGAGTGCAGGCCTGTAGGTCAACACGTTCTAATGTAAATCCAGAATTTCCATCTGCTTTTAGTATCAGACTGGAGCTAATCCAGATTTTAGAAACTACCGCCTCGTATAGCACTCAGGAACCATTTTGACAGCTTTTGGAGGCAATAGAAATTTAAAGCAGAGTGCTTTTAATTCGACTGTTTGCGATTTCGATTTTCTAACCTATGCGTAACGTACACGAGTATGTAGCAATAATGTATCAACATGGAGATAACTATTATCAATTTTCATTATGTTTCGCTTAAAAGATAAAAATTGGATGTAGAATGAGATATAAATGAAATATGAATGGTTCAGAGTAACGGGGTTAACACAATTTAATATAATGATATAACAGTACCGATACATATCCGTGCGCGTACACAGACTCGAGCGTATATTTGTGGAAATTACGAGAAATTTGTATTCACGAGATATTACAATCAAATGCAATAACCTGAACCAAACGTGTTATCATGTGTCATCGTCCATTAATTTGCCCGTGTTAGGCGAATTCTATAACACTTTGCTGGTAAAATAACATTTCTAAACATAGGTATATCTCTCGCGAGAAATGTCGAATTAATTCATTTATATGTAAGTAACTAATAAAATAATAAAATACAAGAAGCAAATATAGAAATAACAAATGAATCTCGAATATAATTTAATTGTAGAAATAAAACATCTTTTTTATATAAAATATAATAATAACTTCAGATTTATATATATAATATTTAAAAAGATTCAAATCGAATTGTTACTTTATATTTAGCTTGTAATGGAAAGTTTCTTTTTTTATCAAATTGTAGACGGTATATTCATAGTCCGTTCTTATTTTAAAACGTCTTAAGTAATATCTTAAGATATTAATACTGCTCTCTGATTGATTTATAACATCTTAAGACAGTCCAAAATATAATATCCAACTGTGAATAATTATGCCTTATAATTATTGTGTATTAGCATATTTTATATCGAAATCGCTTAAGATAGAGAAGCACTCAACATTGTAGAGAAAATAATTTTCAAGGTAAAACGCGATTCTCTCACGAATCCATTGCTTTGCTTATTTCAAGAGATGAGACTAGATATTCCGTCACTCAAAGCTGACGCTAATAAGCCACCTGCGCATCCGGTCCGAGCTTAGCTTGCGTTTCTGTAGCAGACCGAGATCCCTTAAGAGAGCGTCGAGCTATTACCACTCGGACACCGTCCGAGAAACGATACGTCGTCAGCCAAGAGATACAAGTCAACCGGGATTAAATAGAGGTGTCGCCTGGTAAATAGAACGCGGCGGGACGCGACGATTTCACGTCACCTACCGATCTACCGTATCAACGCGAAGCGTGGAAAGAGGGTACACGTTACACATTGCTAGAACTTTCGCCTCGACGAGCGAGATTCGATCGCGACGAACGAAAAAATTGGTCTGTCGACGTGACGATGACGACGATGTCAGCGAGTAGCAGGCGAGATAAGTCGAAGGAAAGAGAGAAAAGACTCACGTGGAGGCGACTCTAGCAAGCCCGCCGGCATTTTCTTTCGAGACTCACTCCTTCGTATTCTCATTCCCTTTATCCTTTTTCCGTCCTACCGAGACTTTCCCCGAAGATTAATAACGCCATGGTATAGCTCGCATAAAACTCCCTTTAATCTGAACGCGTATATTACACCTGCTGATACGAATCATCTACGGACACCCCCCCCTTCCTTCCTCCCCTCTCTCTCTCTCTCTATCTTTTTGTCTCTACCTTTCTCCTTTTTTTGAGTTTTACAAAAGACGCCATAACGTGGGAGCGTCTTTTGATTTTGTGTGACGCGACGCTGATTAACTCCCGTAGATTTTCCGACGTTCGTGCTATTCGAGATAGGACACAATCCTGGTGTGATAATGTGTATCTCGCTCTAAAGAGATTCGCACGTCTTATTAATAATGAACATCGAGGGTAGCTGTTACAGAGGAAAAGGGAGAGGAGACAGAGAGGGAGAGAGAGAAGGGGAGAACCAAGCTGTGGTATATTAAAGCTGTCACATGCAGGCACATGTACGTGTACACAAAGGCTTTCCGGCTGGAACTAAGGGATTGATAGTGAGCTTTTTCTTATCACATCGGTAGGTAATGTCCGGCCTGAAATATTTCATCGTCCATACATTCGCTTTTTATTATATTTGCCTTTCAACAATCTTGAAAAAGAACTTTAAATTCTGTGAAATTTCCGACAGTAATTTAATAATAGAAAAATTCCGTAGCCAATTTACATCCATCCTCCTCCCCCCACACACACACACGCACACACGCACGCACATACACGCACTCCAGGTTATTCCTTATTAAAAATAGCAGTAATAATTTCCGAGTTATATAAGTAAGATACATAGCTTTTAACTAGTCCGCGAAAAATTACAGCTGAAATAAAATTGACCGCGATGTATCTGCGGGTAGCGAACACTCTGACCTGTTGATAACTCGATTATGACGCTCACGCGACTTTCTTCCGCAGAGAATAAAAGAATAAAGCCGCGGAAGTCAGAAGTGAATCGGTCACATGGAATTTAATTCAGCAGATTAAAGAGCGTAAAAGCACTGCGATGTGTAATTGTGTACGAGAACTTACGCGAGAAGATTGTTAATTACAGGGCAGATGATTTCTCACACACTTCCTTGCACGATAAAATTGCGTCATATTTCTTTCCCCGAAGTCTGCTGTCTTGTTTATTATTTCATTTTCCTAAATTCTGTACGAGTTTCTTTTCCTAAATTCTACTTTGCGGCCAACCAGCTAGACATTTCGAGCTATATAAGAAATTCTGAAGTTGTTAAAAGCTAACGTTAAATTTAAACTTGAATGTGATTTCTTCAGTCTCGAAACTATGCAACAACACATCTTTGATCACCTTTACATCGGTTATACTGTATAATTCACAAACGAATTTTTTATAACGGGAATTTAATTAATTTCTTAGCTTTGTATAAAAAACAAAACATAATACAATTTTATTATAATTCTGCTCGTCAGTCGCTGACATTTAATTTTCCTTGCATTAAAATGGAAGAATTAGCTTCAGGTGGACAATCTAATTTTACCTCGACTCGACCGCAGCGACAATTATCTGACTGGACACTTTGGTTAGCCATTCGCGTCGATTATGAATATACATGAGGCCTTTATCGATTACGTTTACCGTAATTTCTATGAAGTGCGCCTTTGGCCGAAGAGCATATAAAATTAGTCGAATCGCCTTCCCACGTACGATAAGAGATGGGTTACCTGTTTGACTTCCAAAAACCAACTTTCAATGTTTAAGCGAGTCACGATCGGCATTTTGTAGAAGTATGTAATCGACCAACGTGCCAAATGTCGGATAGAGACGTGTAACTGACTAATCGATGTTAGCCTAATCTGATGAAACTCATTAAAGCGATAGTTATTAGTAAATAATACAACATATGTAGCGAGTTGAAAACTTTTGAACATGAGGTATACTGTTAAATTCATAATGTTCAATTGTACTCAATTTGAGTTATTTTTAATCATCTCTATAGATCGCTATTACACTGTTTCTACACAATATGCCGTTAATTTAACTAAAACAATGGGGTTAAACAAATTAACTCAATAAAACGTATTAAATTTGACTCAAATTTGATTTATTATTTACTGACAATGAGTGCATACATTAATATGGACATTGCTTATTTTGAAACTAATCACAGAAATGGATTATATTTTGACACATATAGAAATTAAAAATAACAAAATATTTAACAAGGAATTAGGTTACACTGCTCCTTTCAAATACCTAACTTATTAAGAACAATCATAAATAAGCAAATAACTATACTGTTAAATATTAAAGGAGCAATGGTAACTTTATTCCTTGAACTAAAAGTAAGTATCATTTTGTTATTTTTAACTTCGATTCGTGCATGTTAAAATATAAATTAATCCATTTCTGTGGTTAGCTTCAAAATAGTGTCATATTGATGCCATATTGATGTATGCACTATTAATAAATAATAAATTAAGTTAAATTTAATACATTTTCTTGAATTAAATTATTTAACTCCATTGTTTTAGTTAAATTAACGATATTGAATAGGAACGCAGTGGCGACTCATACGAATAATTAAAAATACTTCAAATTAGAATTATAATTGGATAGTATGAATTTAACAGTGCAGACAGGTAGATTTTTTATTTTCTTTTAAAAGTTGATTCTTCAAGAATATTAAAAATATTATTTAATATATTAATGAATTTTTAGTTACAATATAAATTTAAAGCATGTTGTAAAGATTTCTTTTTACATTATTCATGTAATAAATGATTTAACTTATTATAGCAAATAATTGCTACATTCTATCTATTATCGTATAATCTATTTATCGCGAATACTGGCGGATATTGAATTTCGAGAGATTCTACGATTCTGTAACGTGAATGATCAAAGTTTCTTGCGCCATCAAGGTGGAAGGCAATAGTGCGGAGGAAAAATTGTGAACCCGGAAGGTTAGATTTGCGAAGTATTCCTATCGGGAGGTGTCGAGTTCTTCTTCGGTGAAGTCATTGTCGAAAACTATTTCCACTTTCTTGCCTCTGTACAATCGCTATCAGAATCGGAGCAGTTAGGGGCGACGAATTGTTCTTGCTAATAATATTTGAAAAAAGAAGGAGAGAGGTTATCATCATATAGATAATAGATTCCAATATTGCGTAAACGATCGAAAAATCGTGATCATTTTTTTGTATCATTATATAAGCTCTAACAACTCCATTAATGTGACTGCGACCGGTCATAATCTTGTACAGTATAATGGATATCGATCGTATCATAATGTCTATAATAACAATCGTAATCTCTTGTAACGGTTAATGTTCGCATCAAAGCTATAAGTTAAGAACCTTCATAAGAATATTAGGATAAAAATCGTATAGGATAAGAAAACAGCGATTGTTCCAGTTTGTTAAGACAGTAATAGTTCTTCTTAAAAGCGAATAAACTTTAAATTCAGAAGATTTACAACTGTATAATGGACAATGAAGAAAACTAAGAATAAAATTTAAGCTATATAATAAATTAAAAATATATGTTTCGCAAGAATTAAGTTAACAATATTCCGAATTTCAACTTTGGATTATTCTTAGCGAAAACGCCTAAATAATATAAATGATCTAATATAAGATCGAAAAGTTTGGAATATTGTTAGTTTAATCTCGCAAATATATTTTTAATTAATTAGCACAAACTTGCTGCTTGATTCTCACATACATTGCCCATTAATTATAGGATTCTAAATTTTTAATTTGTTATCCTTTATATATATCCTTACAGTTATTGTTTTTAATTTTGAAAAAATACAAGATCAACTACACTTTAGATCTTTTGATTGTAGGAAAGCTTTTATTACACTATTTCAATGCGCCAAATGCGCTGAGAAGCCGTTAAGATAAATGTAAAATCGTCACAAAGAAAGGAAAAAATTTGGGTCAGCGATATTGCAATATGAAAACTATTTAAAAGATTCAGACATTCGCCGAAGATTTACGGCGATCAATAATGGAAGCTTCGTCAAGCTGAGACTCGTATGACGCACAAAAAAAAACTCGACATGTCGTGACGAAACTATTATATCAATCAGCTCCAAAACTCTAGTACGTTCTTTCTTTTCTCTTTTTTAATTGAATTCGTGCTTGCCGGAAGAAACGTCTCAATTTTTCGCTCTCCTGACACGCAACAATACGAGAAGTACTTTCTCTCTAAGTTGAGTCGTCTAATGTGACAGCGATCTACCTTGACGTAATTGTGAAATATTGGCTGTGACAAATAGGAATTTCGGAAAGAGATTCCCGTCACCAATTATATCCGACATCTAATTATAAAGTTACTTACAATTAGTGCTGCGGATTAAAAAGTTTTGAAGAATTAGGAAGTCAATTTTTAGGAAGAGATAAGCACACAGGCTTTTTCTTATAATTTTCGACATAAAAACGACATAGATAAATAATCTTTGAAAAGAGCAACTCACAGCATAAGTTGCGCTCGTGCGCTTTACGGTACCGGTAACGAACGGCAATAAAAAGGGTCATTAAGGTCGTTCATTTATGTGTAATTAAAAATTACGACAATTTTTTCGCGCAGCCTCTTCGCGGGGCCGCGTGAGAAACGGTACTTTACGATACTTACTTTCGCGCTTGCGGGAACGAGATGACGTTAATACGGCCACCTGCGATGATATCCGATGCCCATTTTATGTTTCACGCAACTCACGGCGATTAGCACTCGTGCTCCTATTTCGCTCCTTCCACTTTACGTTGTTTATGCTACTCTCGTCACGCACGTTTATATCGAGTCGAATCTGTGTGGAATATACGTGCCGTGTACAATATGTATACAAGGGGACACGCGTATTGTTCGCACGCGATTTATCAATAATACCGGATTTTGTTAGCAATATACGGTCGACTGTTCGTTATGCAATCATGCTCACTAGATCTAATGTAACATTCCAATATCTCGTTAACAACAGCTCAGAACATTAAAAAACGTTGCTGAAGCATTACAATGTCAAATGTTGAATGTTGTGTAAATATTTTTCAACGTTGACTCTATGTTGATTTTTCTGTATCGATTATTATTATTGTTGCAACGTTAAAATTAAAGTTGCCCATTTAAAAACAGTACGCGATGTCACCACCATGAACGCAACAAAATTTTATTTCTCATTTTTTAAAAATCATACAGGATGAAATAAAAAGTGCAGCATCAAAAAATTCTTTCTCATTCGAGTTCTAATAAAATGATTCCTTGAATACTCCAAGATGAAAATAAATGCAAAGTATTTGTTGAGAGTACGATTTGTTTAGTTTTGTGTAAAAATTAATTCAGGGACTTAATATTCTATTTTATATATCTATTTCTAGAAATAATACGATACTAAATCAATATTCCTGAAGGTTGAATTGCAACGTCTGTTGAATTTACATTTCGCAATGTGGATGTAACATTCGCAATGTTGCAATTTAATATTTCTGAAATATTGATTCAACATTTGTGTTCTGTATACCTAGGTAATGCATACATATATACATATATGTATGTATGCATTAGTTTTAAATGTTCAGTTACCATCCTTGACTTAATCAATTTGCACGATACATTGCATAAGATAGAGAAAAAAGAAGGAAGAAAGGCGCGGAAGATGTCATTCATAGACGAAAAATCTGTTCGTAAAATATTCATTTCTGCTACGTTACCATTGATAATAATATTAGGTGTTGGAATTAATTCGTAGCGTTTTACAAGTGATGGGAAGTACTTTCATTAATGTATTTTTTAATGCTCATGTGAAATAAATAACATTCTTTCATTAAAAACGCTACGAATTAATTCCAACACCTAATATTATAAATAAAAAAAAAAATTATTTCGTCGTTGTTATCAATAAAAAACATTATCCATCAGGGCATACTCGAAAAGTTTTTGTATGATACAATATCCCTATTATCGGATTAACTGCAACAACTGACGACTCGAGGCCATTATCCTTCATTACGTGTTTGATCGTACACCCAGTCCAGCTTATGACTTGTTTTATTGTCACAGGTACTTTTATCCATTGTTTGACTTTTCGCCCAACAAACTTCATACAAGCGGCGTGAAAGGTCAATTCGCCGTTTAATTAGCGTCTCGATACTTTCGGACACTACATATAATCAGTGTAAATTAAATGATCGTTAACCTCAATTTCCTATATACTCGTAATGTTAAAGCTTATGGTCAATTATAGGGTATTAGGCACGTTTGATCGATCACGTTTGATAACTATACGAGAAAATTTATGAAATGGCTATACGGTACTCGTACGTACAAATGTATACATTTTCATATATTTATACATAACGATTATAAAGTCTGAAAAAATGGTGATAAAGTATAAAAAATAATGATGTTAAATTATTACTATGCGTATCAATAATTTAAGGACTTTTTCTTATGATAAACATCTTTCCAATCCTCTTTTAGTTAAAAAGATCAGATCTATATTATTCTAAAAATAAAATTGTTCTTAAAACTATTATTAACAAAACAGAGAAAACAGAGAAAACAGAGAAAATAATTTTCCTTTATTAGTCGACCTAGAGATTTTCACAAGAACACTTCCAACGCTTTTAAAATGTCTTAATAAACAAACGCGAACTAATAAAACTGGTTTGCTAAACAAAAAAGTATTTCAAGACTTTTTATAGCTCTCTCGCCTCTGAAGAAAAGAATCAAGGACTGGTTTTATTCTAGTCGTAAAATTTAGAGATACAATTTTATTTTCTAAATTTATAATAGGTTTTTACACACACATACACACACACACACACACACACACATAAATTAACTAAATTTTTAATCACATAAGTTCCACAATCCACTTTTTATAAACTAATCAATACTTTCTTAAGAAAAATATCGAAACGAATAATATTTTCGAACTTTTATAAATCAAGAAAATAAAAACAATTCAGGAATACAAATAGTTACATTAGCATCTTATAAGTTCAGAAATTGTGATTTAAATATAAGATGCTTAATGTTCAATATTAAGAAAATGAAATATTATAAAAAATATAAAAGTGAAAAATGAAATATTATAAAAGTATCACTTTTAATTAATGAAGAAATCTCTCCATCACATGGGATATGTAAATTTCGAAAAGCTTTGTGACGAAATATGTAGAGAAACATTTTTTAAACAATACATTATGAGAGGGGCGCGGTGCATATAAATATCACCAATCTGCCTTCGGGCAAATTTTTCTTGCTGAGGTCTGTTGCTGGCTCAACGGCCAGAAAATTTTTGCGCATGCGGTTGTACTCGAGTTGTGTGTGGACAAACGCGTCGTTCGTACACCCTCCCCCTCCCCCTCTCCCAGCTATGTTCTCTTGAAAAATTGCAGATGCGACACAGTAATTTCTACGAGGAATATTCTCTTGTCGCGGTATTATTCCTATTTTCTGAGTGTGCCGCGCGTTGCTCCGCGTTTCCATTTTCTTTCGCTTCGTGCCGCGATGCGCGGCGGAAACGGAAGAGAGAGAGAGAGAGAGAGAAAGAGCAGAGGCTAAACTAGCGAAAATGCGAAAATGCCACGAGGTATGCGTTGGAATTTACTGGCGACGATACACTCATGAGTCTCGTAACGCATTTTCTCTACGCCTTTTCACATTTTTTTTTCACTTTTTTTGTCTCTCCCTTCCGTCAAATCACAGACTTCCGTCGTTGCCAGGTGCTCCGTTTTATGTATACGTATACAAACCACCGTAATGGGTTAGCGTACAGTTTTGCGAGAGAATATCGCCGGACACCGCACCGACGTATTTACAGAGCTATAATTTCACAGCGGTGTACAATTTGCAACCCAAGGGAGCTTACGCTTATCCGCAGTCCGTTCGCCTTGCAAGCGGGATATTTGTTAATCGTCATCGATATAGGTCGATCTCGCCACATTAACGGGGGTTACCATAGCGATAGCCGGGCGCCAAAGGAACAGCGGAAGCCTCATTTAAATATGCTTACCATATATTCGGGGGGATAGCTTTATTGAAAAATATACGTGGGAAACCCGTATGCCCAGCGGCGGAAAAGCCGTTAGCCGACTGCGCGACTCTTAACGTAAGCTACTCTTGACAAAGGATGATAATAGGGAATTTGTATTTTAATGAACGGGCAATGGCTATATTATGTAGCCGCGCGACGCTTATTTCAGTCGCGATGCAGTTCAGTCTGAGAAATTTAATAATACGGTTTGAGGTCCTTTTTCTCTCTCTCTCTCTCTCCCCCACGCTTTCTTCCCGGTGCAATGTTGCATTCTAGCAAAACGGAGGCTCTCCCTCGCATAAAGGGAATCGCGAGTGCGCGCAATAAATTGAACATGAGAGGACCGTCGTACTGGTAGAAAGAAACTAGTGAATACGTAATAAGACGTAGCGTAGTACGCGCACATACTGCAATAAGGCATCGCGCGAACGAGAGGTATATGTATATATCGCGGAGAAAGGCATTTAACGCAACAAAGGGACATATAGAACGTGGCGTCGTGCACAATATGCACGAAGGGAAAAAAGGTGACGGCGGTAGCGTGATATGTCGGAATGCGGTGCCGAGCGTGCGTGGAATGGTTAGCGCGACATTCTATTCGAAACGCTTCATGGTGTCGCGTCGCGAAATATGTCCCCCGCGGTGCTGCCACGTCGCGTCCCCGTCGCGTCCCCGTCGCGTCGGCACGAAAAGCCGAAAATGTCGAAAGGCCTCCCCATTTCGTGCGGTCGACAACCGCCGATTTCTCTCGGAAAGTCGACCATGACAGAAGGTAGCGGGAAACGCGAATCGTTGTTCATTCCGGAAACATCAATATTAATCCATTCGTCGTCAATTGGCGATAGAATCAACGACGGATTAAATCATCGATACTAGAAAGTAACGAAAAAAATTCAGCGTTTTTTTTTTAACTTATTCAAAAATACCGATATCGCTTCGTTATTCAATTAATTTAAAAACACGAGTATCGATTTATCCTTTATTTTTTTGCAACTTGATATAAACATCAATTCATAAAGATTTAACCCCCCTCGAAGCTGGCGCTAAAATCTGTTAACAATTATTTAATACTAACGATAAGTCTGATACTTATTAAATATATAACGTATGTTGATTAATCGCACGGAAATCAAAATGATAACTCATATAAAAAAGAATGAATATTAAGTTCATTTTAAGAATAATCCAAATTTGCAGAGATGTAACACCAAAAAATTCCACTATTTAAAATTTTTATGCAAAGTGACAATTGTTATAATAGATACAAGAATTAAAAATTAATGTAAATTTTTAAAAATTTAATAATGTATCTTTATCTCACTTCACAGAGGATTGAATTATTTTTAATTATCAGAATCTTCAGTATTACACACAAAAATTTTGCTAAAATATTTAAAAATTTAGCTATTTCTAAAAATAATTTTGTTGAGCTATCAAAATAATTACTTAGGAATCTCAAGTATATAATGTTGCAAAAAATTTTGATATTCCAGCAATCAGTTTAAGTGTCCTATGTAAATATTTTGATGGTCTAACAAAATTATTTTTAAATCTATACCTCTCTCTATATCTAAATTTTGTTAAATATTTGTAACTAATTTTTTAATATTTCCACAATAGACCGTGCAAACAATCATTACGTAGTAGATCCAGTAAACTAATCATCAGTTCCGAATCAAGCAGCACATGAATGTTGAATATCTCAAAAAATGTTAAATTGCAACATTCCAATTGTTGCGTCAATATCGCGAAATGTTGATTCAACATTAAAAAAATATTCACATTTCGACATTCAACATTGCAGCAACGTTAATAATCAATATAGAAAAATTAACACAGAAGAAGTTCAACATTGAAAAAAACGTCCTTCAATCTTCAACAATGCAACGTCTCAACAACTTTCTTTCAACGTTCTGTGCTATACAGGAATATGCATAGCAAAAATGTGACAGGGAAATAATAAAATTGGTCTGTTTATCGATTGAAACATGGCGCTTTAGTAGCAAGTTTAGCAGTGACAATCGGGAAGTTCGTCCGCCGTATACCCTGTGCAATATGCGGGCGCGAGAAATGCATGACGGAAGGGAATGGATGGGATCCATGCACAGACAGGGCGTATAGAATCCTTAGTAGGGACTCTTTATTCGACACGTCGCAACGGTGTCGTACAAAGCGCATCTTGCGCCTCGGCAACGATATGCTGGTACAGGTATGAGGCGTTATAAGACCACGTGGCGGTGCGCGGCGTCTCGCGGGGGCGGGAAGCCATTTCCTCGAGAAAAGTGAGACCCATTTCGCGCTCGTATTCTCGGGATAGTGCTCGCCGTCGCGGTCGAGCGGCGGAGAGTTAACGTAGAGGCGTAAATTTTGGTAAATGTGACCACGTAAAGCACGTTCTCCCAGAACGACGGAGCGCAACAGCGAAGTTACTTTACTGGCTTGCGAGCTAGCTGCTGCAACGCGTCGCGAAGCCGCGACGACGACGACGACGACGATGACGTCGTCGTTCGCTACATAATGTCTTATGCATAGTGAGCAAATTGAACCGCGAGAGTGCGATGTGCAAGACGCGGAATGTTAACGAGAAAACTTGTCGCGCGCAAAAAAAAGAGGAAGAAAAGAAAAGGGAAAGACACCGAGCGCAGGATTTTAGGAAGGTGTAAGAGAGAGAGAGAGAGAGAGAGAGAGAGAGAGGGTGAGGGGGAAGAAGTCAAAAGCAAGATATTGTTGCGCACCGCTTGCGGCAGCCAATACATTGTGTAGCGCCCACGGGAGATTATGCTCGTGGAATATCAACGAGAACGCGCGCTGCCGATCAATTGATTCACGAAATTTATGGTACCAATGACGGACGCGAGAACGTGACGCTGTTTCGACCGCTGAATCATCCCTCCTTTGACGCTGTGATGACGGGCGTCAAGAGATATCAGAAGAGAATCTCAGGATAGATTCATTCAGTACCCAGAATTTTCAGAGAGAGGACGAGGTAAACATTTATATCTTCACACAAAATTTATCAAAATATTTACATTAAAGTCAGCCTTCGAGGATCTCCAGTAAGTATTTTCTTACGAATAATTGCGCGAGCAACGAATTGGACAATGCACACTTAAATTTTCATCGTAAAAATAATTTAATTGTAATAATTTAATTGTTTTCAAATTTAGGAGGAAGGCAAATGCTCCCCTCCCCTCTTCTCCGACTTCCCCGTGTGTATGTTCATGGATATATTTGTCTCACCGACGACGTATTAAAGACATCCTTACGGGAGTTCGCGTCTCTGTTAATATTTAAGTGATTAAGAATAAGAAATTAATAATATACTGTATACTAATTTTATGATTTATTAGTTTCGTAAAAGTTACGTGCAATTAAAATTCTATATATTATATAAAATATTCAATTTGTATTTAAAATTGATTTTAATGTTATCGTCCATATTTGATTAGCAATATATAACAGATATGATAACTATAGAGAACAAAATTGTAATTTTGCAACAACATATAAGATATTATAGCATTACAAGTATGCATATTTATTTACGGAGCATTTGTACAATAAAAAGATTATGAATTTAATAATGTATTAGCCAAATATTTAATGAATTGTTATAATAATCACAAATTTATATCAATTTTATATTGATGATGTCAGCGTTCTTCAATTATCTTCGGTAACTCCGGACCCTCGGGACTTTGCCCAGAATTGATGGACTTTAATATCTTGTTGGTGTTTATATTAAATACGCTGAGTCTGCGCGAACGCGTGACTTTAAGAAACCCCCTGATTTTGGATGAGAAGAAATGAAATGTACAAAGATTAATTATCACAGCACATTTTGCTAAATATTAATTTTCATTATAACCCGTAGGTTCTCCCTATAAGCACGATGGTGAAGAAAATATCGTTCTTCATTTCGTTAAAATAAGGATGGTAACTAAGCATCAGTTTTCTCTAAAAGTGTGAGAAAGATGAAGAAGCGTATCGCCGTAAATCCACGTGGGCGTCATCGGAAAAATGGAGTCGGACGGGGAGGCTTGTAATAAAGCTCGCTTAATTAGCATGCGAAAAGATGTAGCCGCGCTACGCGATAAGGTCGGACGTTTTATTTTGCGATCTTGAGCGCTACGGCGGATATAAGCGCAAATGCGCTCGGCTTAATGAAACTCGGGATGGAGCATTAAGCGCTAAAACGCGATAGCGCTTAATGCTCCATCGTAGTGAATGATGCTTTCGATAAAGTGTTTCTTACGCCGCACCGTCTCTGCGATTATCATTTTTAGCGACGATAATAACGATTGTGTAACCACGAGAGAAAGAAAGGAGTATGAAGGTCCGCTTATTTAAGTTGAATACTATTTAATATTACACGAAAGGAACAGTTTTGCTGAAGCATTCAAAAATTTAATTATATATAGATTTGAGAGAACATAATTATTTCAACAACTATCAAAATAATTATGTATTACTCAAGTAGGTAAGTTTTACTAAAATATCAACATTTTTCACAATATTGCTCATCGTGCTTGTTTGAGTTTCCTACATAATTATTTTGATGGTTCAACAAAATTCTTTCTTTTTTGTACATGGAGCTAAATTTTTAAATATTTCAGCAAAATTATTCTCTCCATATAGAAGTACCAAACGTTATTGAATTTTAGTTTTTAAATTAATTCTACTTCTTGTATAAAAAGTAAACTGAAATTGTCTAACTCTTTTCATCAATTAATTACCTTTAACCTGATTTCCTGAAATATTTAATTTTTCATTCATAATAGTTCGTTTATTTTTATAGCAATTCATTTGTTTGGCCGAATAAAAAATTAATGAATAAAAAATATTGGTATCTTGAAAACAAGACATTCAGTTGAGTATTTTTCGACAAAATTCCAAAGTTATCGCTTGGATAATTAACAAGATGTCTACGCGGATTAAAATCTTTCGAATGTTCTGAGCTTGACAATATCTCGTAAGTTAAAATCAGACGTTGGAGATTATTCCTCTTCTTTTTATTTTTACTTAGAAGTGAAAATAAAAGGAACAACCTTCAATAACCTTGACTTTGATATATGTTGGCAAGGTTGTGACCTTGAATAACATTCAAAAGATTTTAGTCGTCGATCAAGCCGCGTCGATGACGTCATCTTGGATAATGTTAATACTGGTACTTAAATTAACATTTTCAACTCGGAAAATATTTAATCAAAAGAAGTTTCATTGTATTTAAAAAAAAATTTTGATGTCAGCTACAAAAATAAAAAGTCGCAATTTCGATTAAAAATTTTTAAGTTGACTTTGAGAGCTCCTTTTGTATCAAACATGTTTTTCTCAAAATCTTGTTTTCGAGATATTTTAGCGGTCCGAGACTTTTTAGCCTTCTTGTATATTTAATGTAACATTATAAACATTTTTAAGATAAAAAAGTTAAAACGTATATCAAATATATATACCTAACATATGAAACACAATTACGTTTTAACAATCATTCAGTTTCCAAAAGCGTATTGTTGGTAGCTACGATAAAAGTTGGATATAAATGTATATATTATAGGTATTCACAACGAGCGTTCAAAACCGCTTTTTGAATTTATAATAGAGTTGAGCAAAACACATTTCCTATCCAGATTAAACACATCAGGATTAAACTAACTGTTAGCTGTGTTTGAACGAATATGTAGCGGTATGCTTGTTCAAAAGTTCTTCCGATTCAAAGAGGATTAAAGTAAAAGCGTCGATTCGATGTCAAAGGGTCGATTTCACTCGATTAAATCCTCTTGCTGGAAATACCCCAAATATGCGCTCGCGAACTGTGCGAGCAGTGAAGGAGTATAAATTATTCATACTTTAATCGGTCGACCGCATAAAGAGCGATAACGTGCGTCCAACGACGCGGGACCGGCTTCTCATCGCTGGGCTTCCTGAATATTTTCGCTGTGCAGACAATGAAGTCGCCGGACAAAGGCACTGCTTTCTAATACCGCGGCTTTTTCGATTCGCCCTATAGGAAAAGAACGTCGCTTTCTTCCTTGTCGAGCCAGAGAGCGATATTGTTCGCGGCATACTAGAAACTTGCGAAGATCTCAGTGCGGTTAAAAGATTGACTCTGTGGGCGGTCAGGATCGTGGCGTAATATACATATATATATTGTATCTATGTAGATATATGGTAGAATATGTATACATATAAGTAACAATATACACGGAATGAAAAAAAGGTCGTGAAATGAAACAACGATAAGAATATGAAATTTTGACATATACTCACAATCAGAGAGAGTTTGTGTACAGTTGCATAATTACACGGAAGAACGATTTTTCTGAAATCTAAATATCTAAAAATTTCAATTTATCTATAAATACAGATTTGAAAATAATCTTGTTGAACCGTCGAAATAATCGCGTAGAAATATTGAGCAAATTTTGCAGTCGTCCATTACGCTTGACATTTCCATGTATATTTGAACGTGATATAAAACGTCTTCTTTCTCTGGCAAAAAGATCAAGTTCTAAGTTATGGTCACAACGATTGTTCGCCGATCGGGATGATTCTCTTTCAGATCCTTCTGGGAAGATTTAACGATACCCTGTGGTCTTTAACTTTGGTCGTGCCTGGAAAAGTTGATGTAATTTATGGCCCTTACTTGCGGGTTTGGTAATATTTTGCTGTTCCTCGCATCTAGGAAAACTATATTATTAAGAATTTAACGGATTAATATAAGAATATAACGTATAGATAACATGACGTATAACATATAACGCGGCGTGTTTCTAAGGCAAATTTTTATTCTATTTCTCTTTCTCTCGCCTTTTCAAGCTCGATAAATTGAAGTCCCGCTATTATTCCGGGATTCTTCTAAACTTTTTTCCCTCTCCGCACGGACGACGTCGCAATTCGCTTTTGTCCTTCCTCGCCCTTTCCATCTTGCAAAGTACCACGCGATGCCCGGCGGCGCCTTCGCTTTGTACGCAGTTAGAATTCGCGCGAGACTTCGTCGCGGAATGTCGTTATGAGGATGCAAATTTTATTTCCGTCGAGAAAGCGACCCAGACTCGCAATAATGTTACTCCGCTCCGGTATAGGATCGATATCTAAAATCGTAGCGACGTGTAATCAATAATAGCGCTATCTCGCTGTCTGCTCCAACTTGTCTCAAACTTTACTCGATTTCGCTTATGAGACTTGTACAATACAAATTTGCACAAATGATACAAATTTCCTCTATCCTTGGAAGATAAATATACGAAAAAAAAAAAAAACAATTTTACAATGAGATATTTAAAAATTTTGATAGATATATTGATCTAAAAATTATTTTGTTGAAATATCAACGTAATTACGTAGGAAACTCAAGCATGATAAGCAATGCTGTAAAAAATTTTAAGATTCTAGCATTCAGTTTGAGTATCTTATATAATTATTTTGATGATCCAATAAAATTAGATCAGATTTTCAAATTTATATCTAGCTAAATTTTTAACTATTTCAGCATACAATTATACACACAACTGTCCTTTCTATATTCTTTTCGTTATTAAATTATATCTTTTTTTTTGGACAAATACAAAAGGGAAAATTAAAATTTGTAAGTCTCAAAAATTGTTCTTAAAAAGTGAATGATGAAAAAAGAACCAATTTTTTCCCAAAAAGATATAAAAAAGAGAAACAGTGTTTTTGTATACTTTAATCTTCTCGATAAAGTTATCAAGTTCGTTTAGAGAACATCTTGAAAATTGAGCAAGAACATGGTACATTTATTGAAATTTGAATAAAATTGAGTATGCCTTGTTCGTATTCACAATTTTCAAGGTGTCCTCCAAACACTACAAACTTTTCAATACTTTCATCATATCGAACAGGTCAAAATCTATCTAACTAGAACAGGTCAGGAATAAGTCAAATAAATAAATAATGTCAAAATGACTTCAAAATGATCGATGAAAGTCTGTTTAATTATTTAATTCAATTTAATATAATTTTGATGTTATCATAACTTGCTCTATTTAGATATAAAACACTATTCCTTTTACATCTTTTGCGCAAAAATCAAGCCTTTCTTTATTAAAAAAATAGCATAATTGCTTAATTTATCCAATTTAATTTAATTTAATTGAAAATATTCACAGTACACATACAAAATGATGAAAATATAAAAGAAAGCGAGTTAGAAAGAGAATGAAGATTATCGCCTGTCTAGAAAATTTGTCTCACGACGCCATTGGAACTTCCACTAGTCGCAATTTTTCGTTAATTCTTTTATTTTATCGGATTTGTAGTAATGTTCCATTGCTAGCCCGCCTTTCTTCAGGCTCTCTTTGTCTTTCTCTCTCTCTCTGTCTCTCTAGAAGCGATGAATGTGGCGGTGGTGGCCTGCGGCATTTAAAGCGGCTGCGTTTCTGGGCTGCGCCGTGGTTTCTAATTGCGGCTGCAGTCGAGAGAGAGAGAGAGAGAGAGAAAGAGAGAGAGAGTGTGTGTATGTGTGTGTATATATTAGTGTGTGTAAAGGGTTGCTAGAGGAAGGTAACGGTGCGGTAGAGAACTAAGCTCGAAGATCACCCCTGGGGCGGCGACGATGGCGAGGGGATGAAGGTGGTT
>NW_011627322.1:2475326-2485916 GCF_000204515.1 Acromyrmex echinatior | reverse complement strand
AGCTAAACGTAGCAGTTGAACCTGAGGCAGAACTGAGGAAATGGAAGGGAGAACAAAATAAAATAATAAGAAGCAAACGCGAAGGCGAAGAAAGAGAAAGACAAAGATAGAAAGAGGATGAAAAACCGGAAACATTGATACGAAAACGAGGGAACAACTCGAAGAGTTAAGAGACACTCGTAGGGATAGAAGGGATATATAATAGAAGGAGGAGAGTAAACATACGAGGTGAGAGACGCGATGCAAAATGCGGGAAGGAAAAATATGAGGGTGACGTACCTATGTACACTTACAGAGATGAAGATAGAGCAGGGGAATTGGGCAGAGGGTTAGAGGGGATCGAAGATTTGGAGAACGCACACTGTTAAGTCGAGATTGGAAAGTTACCCGGTCGTGTGATTGCGTTTAGACGGCTAAGTTCGAAGGGAAGGAAGCCAAGGGCGAAGTGATCTCGTTCCGGCGAGTTTCTTCATCGTCGATTTATTCTATTTGACGTGTGATCGTTCTCGCGAAAATAATAAACCAATGTGTATCGATTGGACGTCGACGGTCGAAATGACAATGAGGAATTCAGCAATGAGGTTTCATTCATTATATATTTACATCGATAAAACGTAATAAGATCCTATGGGAATAACGTTGAAATATTTCAATACGATGAACTGTTTATTGGAAACGAGAGGATAGAGTTGAATTTTTAAAAAATGTCCCAGATTTGTACAATTATCGCTTTATGAGAGTGCCAGTCATATTTATTATTTATTTTTAAGGAAGAATATACGATTGAACCATATCTCGGGACTACATTTTGTTCGATTTTTACAATGTTATTTATTTCCCTGGCATTAAGATTATCGACATTAATCCAGCTATTGAATATTTCATAAATCTTATTCCATATGCATCGTAATCTTTTATTTAGGGGCAATGTACATCTTACGCTTACGCGGGAAATCGATTCAAGTATACGCCGTGAAACAACAGTTGGAAAACCTGCTTTTAATGGAATTTTCAGAATTTACGTCAGAAGCTTCTCTGTTTAAGAGGGGACGATTTAATGAACGGTGTAATGAAAAGCAACTAAGGCTTTTATCAAGAGACAGAACACAAAGACTAAGCACCCTTAACGCACCCGCGGACGGACATGCGGCGCGGCTCCTTTACGAGGATGTCGGGAGCGTCGCTGAAATTAAACAAGTGGTAAAGCGTTCTGCGCTTTGTGCACGATACGCATAGTTGCTCACTGTAAATATAAACGTGATACTAAATTTCTAGGTAAAACTCAAAATCCTCAATTATTCAGATTTTTAATATGTATTTAGATCTTTATTGTTTCCGTACATAGTTATATACGTTTTCTGTAATTTTGAACAAAAAAAAAATCATATATCCCGCTCTTATTAATCATACTTTTCACATTAGTCACGTTATTTCATTTTATACTATTATACATTTATCAGTATTTCCTCAGCAAAAATTTGGAATTGTCCAAGTTATCATTGTTATTAAGTCCGATTCTAAATTAGATCGAAAAATTTATCATTAGAATGAATATTGGAAATTTAAATAAGGTCTATTAATGAATCTTGTTCTCGTCCCACCATGCATTCTCTGTACTCGTATTATGTGTTATTTCCTTTAGAATTTTTTAATACATTATGCAAAGCTGCTCAATACATTCGGCGTAGTACACGCATCATCGAAACTCACAATGATGCGCCTCACAGATCCCGTACAATGCCGCAGAAACAATAGCCGGAAAGTTTGTTTCTGAATGACGGCGAGCACGAACTGCCACGGCCGATGCTGAGGGGAGGAATACGATTTTATAATATAGAGGGAGAGAATACTGGTCGTTATATTGGAATGAAAGAGGGGAATGCCTCCGGAATGAACTCCGTTCCCGTTCCCGTTCGCGATGTGGGGGATGTTCGCGAAACGACCGGGCGCGGGTGGAGTAGTGAGTACATCGGTCGAATAGGGCACTCCGGTATTTCCCTCCTGCGGTCGGCGGGATCCGTTTAAATCCCGTCGGCACCGCCGTACGGTACGGCTAGTCCACTGGCTTCTCGACAAATTACTCGGCCCCGATAGCGCAGCAATTCCCAGGATTCCGGCTCTCCGGCTCTCCGGCTCTCCGGCTCTCCGGCTCGGTGGTCCATAGCCCTGGACCTCGACTCGTGCCGGCTCGTACATGCTCGATCCGATCGGCTGAGCAAGGTCTAATAGATGCCGCGCCTATATCTTTCAACCAACTATCGCCAGCTTGCAGGCGTTGTACCGTCTCATAATCTGTTTGCGACTATCCAACAATGGTTTTACCGAGAGTAAAACCATTTATCGATAAAACCATAAACTTAATTGCTTCGGCGAGACTTTTACACGTTTTGTATTATTATAAAAAAAATTTGGTAGTCTTTAAAAATAAACACTACTGAATTTGTTTAGTAGAATTAAATGTACGTAAGTTCATACGTTACTGAATTTTTGCATAAACAACTGTTAAAATTTTCTCAACAGTTTTCAGCAATTATTTAATCGAAAATATGAATAATTTCATGGTACTAAGTTTCTTTCAAGCTTAATAAAACTTAAACTGTGTTAAATATTGTATCCGAGAGTATTAAATATTAGAGAGAAGCAATTATAAGCAATAATTTGCTTCGACGGGTATACCAGGCTTTCAGCGTTTGACCAAAAAAATTTAATAGTCTTCGAAATTAAATATATTTTAATAAACACGTTACCTCAAATTTTTGCATAAGTAGTTATTAATATTTTCTCAACAGTTTCCCAGCTATTGTTTAACAGAAGGTATAAATAATCATACTAAATTTCTTTCAAGCTTAATCAAGCTTAATCAACTTAATCATACATTTCGTTCGTGATTAATTTAGTTTCATATCTGACAATGAGAAAAAGACCTTAATCCAACAAGTCCTAATAATTTCATTATCTATGCTCATTAATTAATAATATCTTTCGCTCTCCTTTCGAGAACGGAAGGCACGGAAATATCTTACTGGCGCGATCAATTATGATTTAACCCGACTTCGCGGATGCGTAATGGTGAGACCAGTCGTCGCCCTTATCGTACGCTCGGAAAACATTTTCAGGGGAGAGAGAACTAGTGAGAGAGAGAGCAGACATTTCCTATTTCGCGGGAGCCACAGTGCCACACCGCGCGCGCTTGCTCGATCTTATCAAGAAAGATTTCCGGGTTTGAGAGTATTCCTTGCGCTATTTTAAAAATCCGCCTCTTTGTTAGAATTTCGTATCCGAGATCCACGCCATTATACCGAGGGCAATATCCGTGCGAAAAATATAAAAGGCTGCTAAAAGTCGCGTACTTTCGTTTCTGTATAAAAATAGAAACATCGCTTTATATCTGGGATCTATTTTCCATTTCCTGGCTATTGTGGGACGATAACAATAAACCGCAAGCACATGGATTTAATAAGCGATAGTATTTTTACGGCGGTTTTCAAATTAGGAAAAAATGTTCCATGTTGAACTTTTAGATATTGTAGCTTTTCTCTATTAAATTGCGATATTACTTCGTATATTTAGTTATATTACCTATTATAATTTACTTTAATACACATATTCTTCTCTCTCTCTCTCTCTCTCTCTCTCTCTATCTATCTATTTATCTATCTATCTATCTGTTTATTTATCTATCTATCTATTTCCCTCCCTCTTTACACACATTTTGTATAACAAAAGTAAATATAGATACGTATTTTCCCTGATTGAGAGCTAATTAAAAACGGAAATTAGATTTACATATTGAACATTACGGCAGCGCAATATCAATTACATATTAAATATTTCTACAAATAGCGACATTTCATTACAAAACTGATTGCGGTTGTACGAGATTCGAAATATCACCGGCCTATTCATTATTACGCATGCAATTTCCTCGACAGCTACCGTGTTTTCCTACCCCCCTCAAAAAAAAAAAACGGGACCTCGATGACAGGCGACCATGGTCCACGATTGATCGATTTCCAAACCGGGAGTTCTTCTCGAAGAAACTAGGTGGGAAGGACGATAACTCAGAGACGGATAACGAACATCTATTTTGACAGGAGACGAGCGTTGGTATAAGGGTAGACCACGGAGCAGGACGAGCTGTGCAGTAGGTACCTCCCGTAAACGGAGGAAAAGGGGGAGGAGGTTGACGGCGGCCCGGCCCGAGGCCCGAGGCATACATTATGCTAAGCCGGCCATTAGTGGGTGAAATATGTTTCGCGTGCCCCAGTCAGTTACCGGACGAGCAGTAGGAAGGCATCTCCTGGCGCGGCGCAGCGTTCTCCGACTGCTGCGGCATCCCGAACAAACGGCGCGCGCCACCTCCAAGGCGTTGCATTACGCGGCTACACGCGCTTCCCAGTTATTTGCAACTCTAACGACCGCTAATTGGCTCGTCCATTCTCTGCCTCGCGGCTCCACGTGGTCTTAAGACAAACCAGTAACTGATACGCTGCGTTAACCACTTTCGTTGCTCATCCTCGTGCGAATGCGGACAGAAATGTGAGTACATTCCACTGTGATTTTCAAAAACTTTAGCATCAAGTTTCTATACTCGCAACACAGAAAGAAAGATATAGTGGTAGCAACTATAAAAGTAACCGCTATACAAGTTTTATGTTGCTCCCTCATTTCAGGAGTGACACATCTTTAAAAAAAAATGTGATTTTCGAGTTATTATCATGAATGAGTTGGGGGTAAAGATTACTCTATTAATTAACGAAAGTAAATTAACTTAACTTCACAGTCTGTCTGCCAATTAGCACTTGTTCTTGTAAATAAAAAGGTTTTCAAAGAGTTCATAATATCTTCTACAAAAGTGACGCGTACATTTTGAGTAGTGTCGTTTTTATAAGTAAAAAGAAATCTTCTACAGAGAATATTTAAAGTTAAGACAGTTTTGATAATTAAAATTTAAAAAAGAAATTGTTTTATTTTGAATTCAATAAATTTATTTAATCGAGGTAAATATAAACTGATGATGATATTTCGAGTTATTTTTGTTAGTCACTTTCGAATTATTCTGACTTGTTATAATTTTGTTTAGAGAAAAAAATTGTCCAGAATATGAAAAAAACAAATCCAGAATTCATCGAAAGTGACTAACAAAAGTAATTCGAAATATCACCATCAGTTTATATTTACCTTGCTCAATTAAAATGACCAAATTCAAAATAAAATAATTTCTACTTAAAGTTAAATAAGAGATATGTTTGACTTAAATATATACATTCTCTGTCGAAAAAAATAAACGCGAATTAAATTAATTTAATTAAAAGAATACAATTTTTGTCTTAGAATGGAAAATTAAAATTGTCACAACTCAAAAAGGGTAGTTTTCACAAAATGTTGTGAAATGAAAATGAGAAAAAAAATGACATTCATGCACTTTTATATATTCTTTTTAGCGATATTTGATGAATCAATAATTTTCTATTTTAAGTCGGAAAAAATTTTCGTTTTTTCTTTTTAAAAGTTTAAGGAGTTTTTTTGGAGTTGTGTTCATTACTTTTAAAATAATAAAGTATGTAGAATTAATATACACATACACACACACACACACACACACACACACACACACACAAAAATGAATAAACATTTTATTGTTATTGCAAATGTAAAATAGTTTTTCAATTACACGTATACATTAATTCTATATGTATATAAAATTTGTGTAGTTGTCACTTTTATATAATCTGCTATCATTATGTTTGTTTCTGAATATGAAGCGACACAGCAAAAATGTTATATCGATTTTCAAATATCATAAACGAACATATAGGATAAATCTCAGAGAGATAGATAACATAATTGCGAAGAAAAATGAAAAAGAAGATTAATGATAATGTTCACATCTTTGTTATTGCGCTTCCTGCGGCATCGCAGTGCACGCAGTTTTTATTGACTTATAGTTTACCCCGGTCAATTCAATTTTTCACTCACATTCGGATCTTAATGAAAATATTCCCATTTACCATTGTCCGACTATTCATTTGCATGCTATCGAACTAAACAAAATACACAACCTGTTAGTTAAACGTCCAACAACCATTGCTCGTTAGTCTGCCCTTGTTTATTTACTTTTATTTACACAAATGTAACTATCTATCTATATATATATATATATATATATATATATATATATATACATGTACAGAAAATGTGCGCTGCGTAGCTGCGCCATTTTAATTAGGACACGGTTACGATTCAGTAATAAAAAGAAAGAGCTTTCGAATCCTGATCAAACCGATGGGATCAGCGGGTACTCGATGAAATCTCATTACAGTAAATGTATGCTGGTTTTCCTGATGCACGGATAATACCCGCCATCAAGGGAGATGTCAGCCAGATCGTCGAATTTCATGACATCGTAAGGCATCGACTCAGCTGCCAGAACGTCTCCTTTTATCGATCACAATATCACGAACGAATGATACGTCTGAAACTGTAATCAAATCAGAGAAAGTTACGAGTTTCATTTATTCCAAATGAAAAGATTATACTCGGTCTCAACTGCAATCATCAAAAATCAAATTATAAATAGTAATTTTGAGAAATGTATTGTTAAATTTGCAAAAAGGATGTTTTATTGTATATTTTTATATATTACAATTTTATGTATGACGTATTGTAGAAGTTTTATTGCAAAATTAAAAATTGTTACGACCTTCATCCCATAAAAAAATTAGTCGTGTCGATTATAATTAAAAATTTATGATTAATACGATCTATTAATATCATATATTAAAATCGCAACTTTGACACAATAGACGTAATTAGAATTCTTATACATTTTTAGTGTAAAGTTCAATTGTACCTAATTATTACCACAGCTAAAAATTAAAATTTGCAGTTGATGAGAAAATAGTTTGATATGTTTGCAGCAGACTGACATCATTTGTCATCATTTTGTCATCAAAATGACAAATAACGTCAATTTGTTTGCTGAATTAACTTTCTACTTTATATTAGATAGTTTCGAAGACGTACTGTAGTTATCGAGTGAATAAAGTCAGTATTTCAGTATAAAAATTCGATTTAGTGTATAATGTTTTCTGTATATAGGCAGTTTTAATTTCATATCTCGGGGTTTATCTCCAATAACCGAGATACCTCCGCCGGGTTAAAATTAATTCTATCCGGGAAAATATTTTTATCGCAACCGTAGCGATACGCATCGTGGGAAAACGCGCGACTTAATTAAGAATTTCCAATTGGCTATACGGCGTGGATACGGCGTTATTACAAGATGCGCTAGGAATAACTTCAGGAAAAATGAGAAATTTAAGCGATGCCACGTGTACATTCCTATTTCCAAAATTTCTAATTAAATGTCAAATTTTAAAAATAATTTTAAAAAGATCCCCTAATTACGAGCTCGAGCTTGAATAAATAAGAAGGTTTTATAAATTCTATTGTACGTCGCACATTGGAAGCTCTTATAATCCTCCAAATGTTAATTCTTTGCTTTTATATATGTGTGTGTGTATAACTACATATAACTTGAATTGATAAAATAGTGCCTCAATTTGTCAAATTAGGCGAAATTAATTTCAAACTGATAAATCTATCTTTATTATCAAAATATAGTTCTAATTTGACAAATTGAGGCACTATTTTATCAATTCAAGTTATATGTAGTTATACACACACACATATATAAAAGCAAAGAATTAACATTTGGAGGATTATAAGAGCTTCCAATGTGCGACGTACAATAGAATTTATAAAACCTTATTTATTCAAGTTCGAGCTCGTAATTAGGGATCTTTTTAAAATTATTTTTAAAATTTGACATTTAATTAGATATTTTGAAAAAAGGACACGTCGATCCGGAATTATTTTTACAATTTTCTTTTTATTATTCAAGTATCGATATAAACGACTATAGAAATTTTTGTATTACGAAGATTAACTGATGTCATTCAATAGGGAACTTGTCGGGGATGCAAGAAATACGAGTAGGTGAAAAGATTTAGAATAAACGATGATGCTTCATCAATTACCAGTAATAAAGCGTGCGGTAATAGAGAATATCACCGAGACAGATTGCCTCGCGCGAAAATATTTTTCTTTTCACTCCTACACATCGTCGATGAAGATACTTTTGTCACCATTACTTACGTCATACTCGAGAGATTCTGCGCTTAATATCGCATTGCTCTTACACACAGTCTGTCGTTGGAAGATAATAAAGTGATCCCCTTTTTCTCATCATACCTTTTATTCCGTTTTTGGCATCGTTGAGGTCAAACGGAAATTGCTATCGTTTGTGATTCTTTATAAGACGATTTTTCTTAACATAGAGATGCATAGTGCAATAAATTTGATACACAGCGGCGTTCAATTAAAACAAAATTAGTTATTAAAAGTTGATTAATTTTATTTGCAATAATTTCCATTGTATCGCAGTAATCGCCTGTCATCCATTACTGTTGTCACCCCCCGTTAATGCATCATCGCAAATTAGATAACGGAAAGGAAATTAAAATAAATTTTTATTCATATCTGTTTCGACATACCGTAACGTTACTTTTGTTAAGCGATAATACGACGAAGCCGCTGAGGGAATGTACATTATTCTAAGAGCGTTAACTTCTTACATTAGCAGAAATACACGCATTACTGGGCACACACGGGAAACGTCATTAGTATCCATTAGGAAATTATGCGTTGCGAAGCGGAACGTGGTCAAGATAACAAGAACCGTATGCATATCCTTTAAGCGCTGTCCGCTCCCGAATGACAAAGCGTTCTCTTCGTGCGCTCGCTTCCTGTTTTCCCAGCGACTTATTCTCCATTTTCTATTTTCGTTACGGCGAACTGGATTTTCTCCCAAAATCCTTTCCCTAATGCCGGATCTCTATTCCGGTCTCACCACTCTCGTGCTGCAGTTTATGGATACAGTCGGGCAGTATTTTAAATACGTTTATTCAATGTAAACGTTTCAAACGTGAGATACTATATTTCATTGTGTCCCGTTTTGTTCGTTGTATTGATTTAATAGAGACATTACTTTAAATATGAAGCGCCACTACAGTCTGAATGTTAAGATGTTGAACTATTTTATATATATTCAATTTTATATATATTTAAATGAATTAATTCCAGAAATAATAATTGTGTGCCTATATGGTTGTCGGACTTTCAACGCAATCGATCTGAAATATTAATAATCCCTCCAAATTTCCCAAATTTAATCTTAAAAAACTGTAATAAACTTATTGGGAAAAATATTGCCTCGGCCAGGAGTCAAATCTCTCGCATTCCGTATAAATTTGAGAAATTTGAAGGGATTATTAATATTTCAGATAGATTGCGTTGAAAGTCCGACAACTATATCGGCACGCAATTATCATTTCTGAAATTAATTCATTTAACTGAATATATATATAATAGTTCAACATCTTAACATTCAGATCATAGTGGCGCTTCGCATTTAAAGTAATGTATTTAACATAAACGGTCTTATTTCCAATATTATTGTTTAATAGGTACAATTAATTAATTTTCTTTCATTCGCGCGGTTCATTGCATGACACATGTACCTACACTTTATCCTTATTAATTTTTACATATAATTTTATTTCGAAATTCTACCGTATGTTTCTATTTGCGCGAGGAGTCAAATTTTTTTCTCAGAGACAATAAATTTTTCTTCTTCCTCTCTCATTTTCAACTCTTCGGCCAGGCCTGAATCATTCGGCGGCAGAGTCGCAATTTCAGACATTTCGCAATGGCGAGCATTATGAAAATCTATAGCTAGCGGAAGAGAACAGGAATACTCATCTCTCCACCATCCCCAGACACTCTACCCCTCTCAGCTCTCTCCTGACCCTCGCGCGATGCCATCCTGTCTTCGGCCGACCAAATTATTTCCTGCGGCGCGAAATTCTCCGGGGTGCGATAAACGTCTACGTCGCGGGAACGACATTATACGGAGAGCAGCAAATATTGCTGACTGTGCGATAATTATGGCAACGCAATTCGATGCAATGGCGGCCTCATTTGTCCATTACTGTCGCGCGTAAAACAACGTGAATGTGTTTCGCGGTTTACGTGCATATCCCGATTCATTTTCACGATGTCGACGGAATCAATTATTATAATTAGTGAAAAATCGATTTGCATACACCGATTGGATCGCGTAATATGCGGTTTGCGTTAACTACAAAGGCCTGTTAAACAATTCCGAATAATATCTCTTATTAACTATAAAGTATAAAATATTAGCTGTTCTCTTCGATACTTCAATACTTCAGTAAGTGAACTTTTACATTTTTCATTGTTCATTGTTTCGCGAATTACGTGAATATTATCTAATCATAAGTTGGACTTTCAGTATATTATATAAGAACATTGAATTAATTTTAACACTTCTCACGTTTTACAGTACATAACGAATAACGAGAGATCTTCAGAGAAGTAGCCGTCTCTCTCTCCCTCTCTCTCTCTCTCTCTCTCTCTCTCTCTCTCTCTCTCTCTCTCTCACCGCCCCTCCTCTCTCTTTCTCTTCCTTCTCCCTCTGACTGATATTCTACGTTAAAGTAAAGC
>NW_011627322.1:2302051-2475270 GCF_000204515.1 Acromyrmex echinatior | reverse complement strand
TCCGATCCAATAAATTAGCCGCCACTTATTTCCCCACAATTCCCCGCAATTAATATTCTTCAAGGATGCCTCAGGAACGCGCCGAGCAAATCGACGATCGATCAAATACAATTCCGCCCGCAGTCGATGTAGTTCTCATTTATAGGAGGCAACGGTGAAATATCTGCCCGGCGTAATCCTTCCCCCAGTCAAATAATGTAAAAGATGTACATCTTTCAAAGCACTACCAATAGAGGGAGAGAAAATAAATGGCGGCTTCGTGTGGAGAGAGAGATCGATTCCGCTTCGCGCGGGGAACGGAGGCGGTATGTTCCGGGAGAGGACACAAGGAGGGTGGAGGAATGCGCGAGACATGTTTCCCTTATTTCTACTTTCCGCCCTTGTCGTCGATTCAACGACGATAAGAGGAACGAGCGGTAAACATCGAGTCCCGTTTAATTGGGCAAACTTTCTCTCGAGCTCGGAAAAACTACACCCCCTTCTCTTCCCCTACGCCCTTACCCCGTTCTTTCCGCGCCATTTTGGGAACCGGGTGGATATCCGAGAGGTTTCCTTGAATAGCAACGAGACATCGCGCTCTGCTCGATTTTAGATTCCGTCCAGGACCCGTCGCATAATTCGTCTCCAATTCCGCCAGGCCCTCGCGAGAGTTTCACTCCGAGCAATCTCTGTCTTCCCTTGCCTTAAATTATCGTACGATAAAGTCTGATATATAAACCCCTGAAAAAATCGCGACGTATGACGCGATGACGTATGATCGTTTGATCATCGAAAACTATCTTGAAGAAACTTTTTTTTATCTTAAAAACTACATCTATCACGAGTACAAACTAGCTCAAAATATAAAAAGTTTATATATTAAATATGGAGTATAAATCTCAAAGATACATTAATTTTAGACACATAAATATTATTATTGTATACAATTATTTAAATTTTATTAGTTATACTTAAAGGATATATTTAAATTTCATAACTATTTTAAAAGGAAATATATGATCTGAAACGAAATGAAATTTATTACATAGAATATGAAGTTATTATACTGGAAGTGTTCATTTATTTCGTAAATTGCATGACTACGATAGTGATTTAAAAGGATTATGACACATTGGCAACCAATAGGTGTAATCGACGGATGCTGTGTTGTGCGATAATAGCTTGCGAGACGATAATTAGCTGCATACCGCATCAAGTCGTAATAGGTTCATAGTATCGAGTGTCCAATAGCAGGTGCGATAATCGTCAAGCAACAATTCTGTTAGCAATAGAGTTACCTTGATAACATTGATCGATGCGTCGCCCCTGTCCGATGTTGATCGAACGTTCGTAATAATTATCCAAGACTGACTAGCGGGACGCACAAGTGACACTTACGTAATGTATGTAGCAGTTACGTTAATATCCGCGCGGTGTAGTGATCTTGTGATCGATCATAACATACTCTCGCACGTGTCGCAAACCCATTCGCGTAATAACTTTGGCGTAGCTCGTGTGACAGTTTTTCACAGTCCTTACCTCACCTTATGGCACAACGGCGGGCTAACCCATATTTTGTAAAAATGGAAACAGTGAATTCTAAAGATAAAGTGATAGGAAAAATTTATTTGCTACAAAAACTCTTATATTTTGACACATGTCTAACAAGTTTATTACAGGTGGCTGATTATAAATAAAGAATATTATGAGAAGAATCAAATTTGACTACGTTATGAATTAGCCCATTGCCGCAATAAAGTTTTCAATTGTTGGCAGAACAAAACAAAAAAGATGTTATTTTCGAGAATTCTTTGAAAAATATACGTGACGGATTTTTAAAGGATTTGTAGGTTTATTGTAGGTATTGCACTTCAGCAAGAAAAGTGACATAAGTAAAATTATTTGAGAGGAAAAAAAATTGCGTAATTTAAAATTAATTATTTATGATAGTATTAAACATAAGTTAAATATAGCTAATCATAAACTGCTTGTTTCAAGTTTTAAATCTAGGTGTAATACAAATAATAATTTTATTACGATAGATCCCTTAAAGCTACTCCTATTTTGATCTGTGCCATTTTTTTCCATTTTCAATTTTTTTCTATTTTCCATTTAAATTCAACTTGTATCACTTTTCCCGATTGAAAGCCGAAGTATTCAAAACATAATCCACACATAGTACGGAATTTGAAATATTTCAACTTGTATTACTTTTCTTTCAGGGGATACGATATATGTAGAAGTATTTAATTAATACATATAAGTCGGCATTAATTTTAAACTGATGTCTTTTTGTTATTTTTCACTTTTTTTATCTTTGTCAAGATTCATGATTTTCTTCGAATATTCATAAATAAAAGTTTTGGAGATTTTTTAGACTTACTTCACAAACTTACGGTTAATTTTTAACTGAGATTTAACTTATTTATCATTTCTTTCCAATTTTAGAATTGGACAGAGATAAGAAATAAGTTAAACCTTGGTTAAAAGTTTAAATGTGAGTTATGAAACTAGGCCTTAGTCTTTTATAACAGATTATCAAAATATCATAGCGTTTTTTGTAGTATCTTATTTGAACGCTACTAACTTTGAAATTAATAAACGTACTTATTCCCAATTATTTTTATTAAAGATAATTTAATATATACAATAAATTTACATAAAAATTCATAGCATAAATTTTTCAAAAAACATTCTTAAAAGTAGCCTTTTTATCAGCTAGACTTATCCTAAAAAAGTAAAGTTTCTTGAACAATTTTAGGATTGAGATTTTTATATAAATATAGAAATAAGTATTAAATATAGAAATGGGTATTAAATGCAAGAAGCAATGTCAGTGAAAAGTACAACGTTAAGAAGACATGTGAAAAGTAGGTTAAGAAAATAAGGAAATTGAAGGATAAAACTTTATGAATATCGCAAAGAAAATAGCATCTGCAAGGCTTCCTCAACCTTATGCTTTTCAGAATATTAAATAGTTTTAAAAGCAAAAAATAATATACATTTTACATATTACATTCAATGAAAGAGCCTGCAGCAACAGTAGAAAGTATAACTATAGGAATCTAGATCAGACGGTTAATGGAATTGAAATATAAAGATCTGAGAAATTACGAATCCTCGGAAGAAAAAATAATTATGTTCTATATTTTTTACGACCTGTATATAAACCGCCGGGATTGCCATGTTCTTGTCGCCATATTCGAAAATATCTCGTAAAATTTAATCTAATTATAATTATAATAGAGGAAGTGTGTGTGTGTGTGTGTGTGTGAGCGCGCGCGATCGATCCAGTTTTATCGCTCGAACAATTAAATCGCAGCGTCACTATTTACAAAGAGGCCATTTTCGTTCGTCGTAAATCGAGTGACCGTGCACTAACATTGCTTTTCCCGAGGGACGTGAAAAGCGAGATCCAGTAAGCCAATTTTCACGCTGGACGTTTAAGCTCTATGCTTCATAAACACACAGAGAGCAGATTAATTTTTAATATCTTTCTAATGTGATCAAAATAAAATCTTGCAACAATTTTCACAACTCAACGTCAAACGTGTCTGTTTTCGCGTTCGGATCAGGATGCGTATTCACGTGATGCTGTATCGCTAACAATAAGTCGATAACTAGATGTCGATAATTTTCTCATAAGGTAAAGAACTGATTCAACTACTACTTCTGATTCCCCTGTATGTATCTTTTATTAAGATTGTCTGTTGATTATATTTTCGGGGTAACTCTGTTATTCTGTGTCACATTACACGAGATGCAGTCATTCCATCGGCAATGCGGAGTAACCGCACGCGTGAGAACGGCAGCCATTTGTAAGTCGCGTTTGTTTAACGTGATACTACGAGTTTATCGTTAAATGAAACGGAAAAATTCAATTTAGATTCCCGCCGCAAACCTATCCGACACGACACTTCGTACGAGGATCTCGCTTTATTCTCGCTCCTTCCCCGAATGTCCCATCGTCGAGAAGAGTCGTGACGACCGGCACGGAAAGTGTTTTCCGTCTTCGTCGTCGCGCCGGGACGGCACATAAATCCCGCATGGGATAAGAATTCCGGAACAGGCGTGACTCTCCGGATCGGATTTCATGCCCTCGCGCGCCACCGGCCGCGGATCGTTAACGTTCGAACGCCCTCGTTAATGGAATTAGATCCAATCTACGTGGACGGGGTGCAGAGATAGGCGCGGGCGAGAGAGGAAGAGGATGGGAAAATCCGCGTGCGCTTATACTCGGTGTCACTGCGTAATGATAGCTGACTCTATGATGGATTGGCTCGTTCGGTCGTAGTTTCATCATACGCGCGAAACCCGCTGACTCTGGCGCACGCGATGCGCGCGTTCTGCAATATGAACCTCTTGAATTGCAGTGAGTTGAAAGCTTTTTTTTAATATTCATTAGCCGTTAAGACGTGTGATGCGTACTGATTGATGCGGATTTGATGAAAGAAAAACAAGATTATCAATTGTGTGAACAAATTAATTCGGAGAATTTTTGAGATTTTTTTGACCGAACATGTGTATTTCAGCAGAGTTGGAAATGTTACTTCATAAAAATAACACATTATCCCGTTATTTACAAATTAATTCGTTACTTTTTTCATTACTTTTTTTGTAATACTAAAGCAAGATATTAAATTTAAAAATTACATTGTTTAATAATCAATATTAATTGTAACGATCAGTATTAAAACTTAAAATTCTAAGGTAGATATATATAACAAGTTTTTCTTTATATAAATATATAAAATTAAAATATAAAAAATTATAGATTTATTATACACAAGTTTATATAAAGAAAAATTTGCTACGTATATCTACTACCTTAGAATTTTAAGTTATACATATATATGTATGTTTATCCTCGGGATATATATGTTTATCCTTGGGAAATTAATGTAACTTATGCAGTAATAGATTTTATTTAAAATTTTCATTAAACATTGTTCTTAAACATTAGTGTCATTATTAAGTGTGCTTTTCAATATATTCACTATTATATCAATACTAAAAGTTTATATACAGTTTTTATGTTACATATCGTATATCCTATAGATTTTCAGTATTAGCAATGACTATTGGAAATGCGGCTTAAGAAATAGAAATACAAAACATTTTTCAATATTTCTATAATAAAATGTTTTTAGTCAATTAAAATAATGCTATCTATTGTATAATTATAAAGATAATAAGAGATTAAAATAACGATAAAAGTAATTGCTAAATTTTTTATCATTATTGTAAAACACGACATTATTATTATCATTTCATACAAAAAAATAATGATTGTTAAAAATAATAATTGAAAGAAAGTAACGAAAATGGTAATGGCGTTATAAATAAATCACTTTCCAATTCTGTATTTCAGTTTATTTCAAATTAAAAAACATTTTGTATTTGTGTTAAAACAGATCCTTGTTCAAATTTTGTGTTGAATTTTTAACTTGTTCAAGTATTAATTCAACATAATGATTGTATTAGTTGAATTTAACATGTTGTTGTAAATTAAATGTTCAATATAATTTTTATATCAATCTTCTCTTATATATATATACTCATAAATTGTGTTATTTTAATAAGTAAGTGAGCAATTAACATAGAAATAATGTATTAAAATATATTTAAAATATAAAGTCTAAGATAAATATGTTAACTCTTTTTCATAATCGATTTATTTTTTTTTGCACCATGAATAAGATGTTAGCAGAAATCATAAATAAAACAGAGGCATCCTATCGAATTTATTAAGAGAAATTCTTAATGGGACATATATGTCCCGCAGGTCACGAAAAGATTAATTTAATATGTTATAAATATTAATTTTACCGAAGAAATATCCAATTTAATTTACTTGCAAATTGTATTAATGTAACATTTTTTGTGTTATTTTAGTTTTTTACATAACATTTGTATTACTTTCTAATATCTTATGTCAAATTAATACAAAAATTTCAGTGGATTGTTTAAACACGTGTATAAATTTTGACAACAAACATTCCAATTGTATTCACTGTAAATTGATATAAATCTTTTGTGATTAAGAATTAAAGTATAAACATAAGAATTATTTTATTTTTAAAAGCTTATAAAGCTGTTTAATTAAATTGCATTTACAATACGGCGGATACCTTCGGTCTTAAGTTGAAACATTAATTAATCTGCCAATCGCTCTAAATTCGAGATTAGCGCCGTAATTACTACCCAATTACCGAAAGAGAGTTTAATACTATCGACAAAACGTCACGAACCTTCCAAATACGCGTTATCGATTCGTTTATGTTACACAACTATTCCGATTCGACAATTTGATGGATACAGATAAACATCAGTTTAATTTTGCTGCGTAAATTTTACATTAAAAAAACACCATATTAAAATATTATATTTTATAATATTAAAATATTATATATTAAATATTACATGAAAAATAATTAATCTCCAATTCTCTTAATTCCTTAATTTTATCATAGGCTATTTCATTTTACATTTTCTTTCCTTTTTATATTATTTCATATAATTATCTGTTTTGTAATAGAAATATTTTATATTTCTCCTTTTGTACAGCCATTCCCAAACACACCCGTTCTCTAAAACTACTTTTCGAGGACGAGAATTATTTGTAATAACTCATAATTCATTTTCATTACGCGCAGGGTTTATACCCTTCCATTTCTCATATATTCAAGCTCTGCCAGAACCACAAAAGGCTACATTCACGAAGTACATTCACACTGCGAGTGGATAAAAAGCCGCTCGCGTGCGCAAGAATAGGCGTCCGGCGCGGCGCGCGTCTAATTTACCCTTCGTAGCCGCCGCGGCGCGTCGGTGAAGGAAGTTCCGCGGATACCAAACAAGTTTAATCGGCCTCCCGACACGCTCGTGCCAAGTCAATGCAAACTCGATATTCGTCGTTGTGATGTCTGCGCTTGGAAGTTCTTCCTGGTTGAGTCGGTGGACGCCGGACCCAACCGGTTGAAAGAGAAGAGGTGGACACGTGTGTTACGCGTATGTGTACGGTAGGTAGGTCGTCGATAGACGGCAACCGCAAACTCGATGCTTGCTACGACGAAGAGAAGGAAGGTTTGGTTGCACCCCCCTTGTATACGTGTATGCGTCTGTGTACGAGTGCTCGAAAGCGGAAAGCGGATAGCGGCGTGGCGCACACGGAATCGCGGCCGCACAATGGTGGACCCCTTCAACTATCCCCGGGATAGCACTCGACGTCGCAAACAAGCCCCTTCGCGGACTGGTCGGTGCGCCGCGTAACAGTACAGTACGGACCGAATGACAATAAATTCCGCAAATATAAGCAGTCGAACGAATTGCCTCGGTGCAGTCCGAAGAAACAAGATCGGAAGGCGAAAGCGACGTAGAAACGTAGAAAATAGCAAATAAAAGGTTTAAAGGTTTAAACAATGATAATCGAATATGAAGAAGATAGAAAAGATTTTATGTATCGCGATGCAATTTTCAATAAAAGTCTGTAATAAAGTAAGGATAAATTTAAGAATCTAATGGGATACGTATTATTTAATAAATAATAAGATTCTTTCAAATAAAAGAGAGAAAGTGATAACGTAGAGAAAGTGATAGTATATTTATTAATAACCACTATAACCAGATCTGCTTATGATCTACCTAAACTTTGTGACTTTTTCTAATTTTTTGCTGAATCTAAAATTGAAAACTGATAGATTCAAAAGAGGAAACATTTCTGAACATTAAAAGGAAATATGAGACATCAAATATTTACACGAGGTGAAGATTTGAAGAAAAAGTAACGTTTAGATCATGTTGGGCACACATGCAATATGACCTAAGTATATGTTTTCCTCTTTTTCGTAAAAAGAATATTAGGAAAATGAAAATGTAATGATCCATCGTTATTTTTATAAAATTATAAGTTTATCAACATATTGATATATTTATTGCCATGTAAGAATACACAAAGAGCGATTTTCCAATAATTGACTTACATCTACTTATTTACTTATCTTCACCCTGTTTAGCACGTGAATTAGAATCCATGATCTGAAATAATAAAAAGTTTCAAAAAACGTTCGAATCGATGCGTGCATACTCGATATATTAACGATATCGGTTCTACCTTACAAACAATTTTTTCTCTTTAGTTATAAACAAAATATTATGACGAAAATATAACTATATAGAGTGCAAAATTATATTAATATAAAGCTGCAATAGATGAACTACGAAAATAAATAATCATCTTTTGGTAATTAAGCAATATTACTTACGAAATATTGTGTTACGATCTGCATCTTACTTTATTATAACAGTAAGAGAACGAACAAATTGAGCAATAAACTTGTGCAATCAAGTCAGACGGACAGCCTGCATCATTCATACTAATGCTGACTGTTAAATGTATTATGTAATTATCTACAAACAGCGAATGTAGAGCATATTGAAAATTAGATTACGTAAGATCTGGTTAATTACCTTAATAAGTTAAAGGGAAAACCAAGATTGATTGTGAAATAGAGAATCGATGAATCATTCTACTCTGTAACTTTCGCAACTACTAGTACCAAACCGCATTACTTTGACAATCGACCTGTAGCGCGTTGCAGTCGCCACTGTTCAAACTCGTTACGTAGCGATGAATAGGGAAAAATAGACGGTGAGAATAATCGCAAAAAGTCGACGCCGATGCTGTTGCCTTTAGGTTTAATTAATTCTGTCAGTCACGTCGGGCTTGGTTTATCTCAACGCGACGCGGGAGGGAAAGTGTCGCTGTCGGTTGCGCCTGCAGTCGTCATCCGCCATTGTCACCCGATTCCACGAACGCGAAAACGAATAAATGGCACAGCTATGAGAGACATCAAAAGACCCTTCCCGCGGCCGTTTCGGAAAACAGATATCCCGTGCCGGTTTTAATTGATGCATCCAGCGCGTATCTATTTCCCAGAATCTCTTATAATCCGCGCCTTAGCGAAAGATTTAAATTTATTTCTGCTTACAAAGACACGCAGGAAAATGTCCCCCCTCCGATTTTAATGCTTTATAATCTAGAGACAAAATAAGGGACACGTATTTTTTTATGCGTCTCTATATCTTTTATATGCGTCCATGCGTAAATTTTTAGGAGTTGAAATATCCAATCGATTAGTTTCTTCCAAAGCAAATATTATTATATGTTTTTTTTAATAAAAAATGAAAAATAACAATTTATTATTATTATTATAAAGTACTATTAAAATACCATTCAAATTTTATCAAAAAATTTTCTTTTTGTCTTTTATGATTTACATGACATTTGCTTCGGAAAAAAAAACCTTTAAAGGAGATTTTATTCTCTAAAAGTGAATATAAAAATAAATAAATAAATAAATAAATAAATATCCCACATTTTGGTCTAAGATTACATTAAACTAAAAACTCATTATAATTAGGAGAGAACACTTTTCTGTGTTTTTTTTTTATTAGAGAAAATTGCGCACCGAAACTTACTGCATTTTCTTAGTAATTGATATTAAGCGTCTTGGCGGTTCTAAGTCTTGAATTAAAACTTTGGAAATATGAAGCTCTTTCGCGAACTTGATCAAACAATCAAAAGGCTTCGTTGTATTTAATTAGATTTTCAAAGTCTCGTTCACACGATAACAACTTTATTTCAGTTGCTTAGAATCTGAAAATGATCGATGCTTTAATATTTTATTTAATAACGACCAACGTAATCTGTTAAATTCGACTGCGGAGTAAACGCAGTCGCTTTAATGAGATTTTCAAAATCTGATTTAATAAAGACTCACAGAAATTATATTAGCTGTAACAACTGAACTGAAATCAAAAGTAATAGATTTGTCCAAGAGTGGATTACGTTCGCTTCACTTTCACCGCGCAATCATCGCGCTGTCATTGTCTTAGCTTAAAAGAGAAAACAAAAATTCACAGAATAAATCTAATATATTTATTTAAATAAATCTTGTTAAACGGATTATGTGTATACGAAGGTATATACTAAATGCATAGCGCCGTAGCGCGTCGCTCTTTCATTTTCTCTCCGCTTAATTTCGCATCGCGTTATCGAAATAATGTGTTTCGCATTATTTAATAAATACCAGTAGAGTGGAGAGAAATAAAACGCACGTGCACCGTAACATTCTCCGTTACACCAACGGTTGATATCACCATCGCGTTATACTTGTATGTACAAGAGTTCTTACACAGGGAGATCTCCGCGACGGAAAACACCGCGACGAGCGACCGAGACGAAAAACTGCGCGTTTGTTTGCTTTTTTAACAATCGTATATAGCTGCTTGCAGTCCGACGACGGAAATGCAGACCGGTGCAATGATAGGGACGTGAGGTAGAAACGCCGCTCGTAAACAGATGAGGCAGTGCACTCTCACACACGTATACTTGCCAGAAATTTATCTAACGGTTACTCTATTTGACTTAGGCATCGGGAAACGCAGGATTTTTTTTAGCCTTTTATGATACAGATACACGTAAATATACGTTAGTCGCATTTGTAACACCGCATTTATAACATGCGATTCTATTTTATGATCGCTATTGTTGTCGCGAAAATGCTAATGCGATCTTAAAATTGCATTGTACAGAAAAAGAAATTGTTTACATTAACCTTCGAGAATAACAATTCCGGGTCGAAAGGGCAAAAATAGTTTAAACGGCAATAATAGATAGACGTCGCAATTAAATCGCGTAACCTCTTATTCATCCGACCGACTCAATTTCCAAAAGGATGTCGCATAGGAAGTGTTGGAGCGAACCGCGCTATTTTTCACTTATATGTCCGCACCACGCTTATTTACTCTCTCTTGCCAGTTTTATGTAAATTCTCCGTACATTTATATATACACGTATATAGGACAATGCGGCTGCAACCTATCGATCTTGGCGTTCGTCGGCCAATGTGCATAATTAAGGAAATAACGAGAATTTATTTGCGCACGAATTGCAACAAGTAATAGAATTTCACGCCATCTAAATTTTGACGATTTTTAAAGTAACTCATGATTCACGCACCGAAAAAACTCTGCAGAGAATATCTCAGTTTTATCATTTTTATCTAGCGATTTTACTCCGAAAATAGACTCTTCTAATTTTAAATTACAAATAGCGTCATTAATCCAAGGTAATTTTCTAATTATCAATTATAATTAAGAATTGAAATTAGAAATTATAATGAACGATGACGGCAGTTGTAAAAAAAACATGCCAAATATAAAAGTATATTTCCTAAAAGTATTTCATTAATCCGGTGCGAGCGGGCATGCTCCGTATTATCTTTAAGCAACTCGAGTAACGTTGCTTAAACTCTTTGTTATTACTCTTTGTTATACTCCACGTACGGGTGGAGATCGATCTTTCCCGATCGATCTTTCGGGCTCAGCATCCGGTTGATGTACCTGCGGCGTGGCGTATGAATGCGACGCACGAGCGACCGGGCCGGACGCGCACGGAGAAGGAAAATTCCGGCAATAAACGAGGCTGGATACGGGCCAAGTATTTTTATTGCCGAAAGGCCGTCCACCCCGTGTTGCACCCCCGGCGTGGGGCGCGGTGGGGTCGCCGCCTACGAAATAATGCGAGTTGGACCGTAATACTTGCTGCTGCGCCGCGCGACTTACGGCTCGATGCGCAGCCATTCTTGCGAACATTTTCATCGTTACCGACGCGGAAGTATCCCTGAATTACGCTGCTGCGAATAAATCAGCAGATGCACTGTAGTAAGCTATTTTTAAGCGGAACCCTGGGAGCGCACCCGCGTGGTGATCGCACGATAAATAAACCGATCTTAAAGTACGGAACTACTTCGTCCGACTTCCAATAGCGAACGCGAAAGATTTATGTATCGCGATTGCAATGTGATGCGAATCTGAAGAAAGCGGGTTGTAAAAGTTTTACGCCAGGTTTTTCTTCTCCCTCAATATCTACAATTAATGCTTAATTGCGTCTTACATTAATCTTGAGAGAGATCGTCTTTTTATTTCGGCTTTATTATTTTATGAAAAAGAGCAATACTCTTCAAGATTTGTAATTGAAGCAGTAAATTGATTATTTGTCTATTATTTGTTGCCTTTCTTCTTCTTACGGAAGCTGGAAGGAGGAAGATAATAGACGTGAATGCTGACAACACGTCAAGTCAAAGTCTATGTAGAATTATAAATCTTCGACAGCATTGATTAATAGAGAATAGAAGCATTTTTTTTCACTAAAAACTGAGAAGTCAAAGGAGGATCTGTACTAATTATAGAAAATTACAAACAGAATATTTAAACTCATTATTTGCGTGGGATGTCCAGAATACCTTCGCCTTATAAATTTGCTAAATATATAATGAACGTTATTTATACACATTATTATATTTAGCGAAAGTTGTTTCACGTTTTAAAAAAGCTTTTATATTTATTTTTAACTAAAGGATGTATAGAATGTTACATCGATCTTTATTTAATTGTAAATCATCAAAAAGGAACATTAGAAATTTAAATATAATGTTGTAATTTCAGAATCATCTCCCACGCCATTATAAATTATATTATATTTTTAAGAAACCACACGAGTAATGTAAGACTAAGATCAATTACAGTCTTCCATATCTCCCGCGAATCAGATACTTTTTGGGGCAGACGTGTCTCATCGTTTCGATTTAATCGCATTTTGACTTCGGTTTGACTTATAATAGATTCGAATAGGATCAGAGCGATAAAGGAAGGGGAGGCAGACGATCTGGCTTGGGGGTTCGTTCTAATTGCATAAAGTCGGGTCGGAAGTTTCGGCATTGGAGATATCCCACGCTTCGAATAACGTCATCCTATCAGGCACGATTCCGATATATGCCGACGCCGCATCGGAGTAGAACGCGAGGCTGACTATATTTCGATACAGCGCAGCACCTCGAGGGGGGCTACCCATCGCTTCGTCGATCCTCCTTTCCTCGGGTTATCGCGTTACTAATGGTCGGCGTGATAATAGCCGCAGACACCCGATAGCTTCTCCACGCCGAGCGTGACGTCAAATCCAATGGGTGAATGCACGCGCCATGGTGACATTGTAGACGTAACTATACGAGATGTCTTTATGCATCGAAATGAGGGAATTGTACGTAAGGGATTGTAGCTTATCCTTCTGTCTCTTCAAACTAATAGAAAGAATAAATGAAAGAATACATGCGTATATATATGTATATATATATATATAAGTCGGAAAGAAATTATCCATAATTCTTTAACGAATTTGGTGCTGCATTAATTCTTTTTTCTTATCAATAAAAGAAAATTAGTAAAACAGTCAAATTTATAAAAAAAGAATTTATTACTTCATATTCATGTTTCCTCATTATTCATATTAAGTATCGTCGGATAAAACTTTTCAAACGATACAACGTTGTTGAATAAGTTAAAACAATGTATATTGTATATTGTACTTTTGTATAGTGTACTAAAAATTCTTTTGAACGCGAAATGCATTATCCGTACAAAATATTGTGACTTCTTATAAAAAATTGTATATCACTTAGCTCTCTGTCACAATGTCTGTGATCACCAAAGGGTCCAAACTGATGTATGTATAACAAATAGAATTTTTATCAAAAAAATTCTTCTCTGTGCTTGTCTTAGCTTTTAATATAGATTTGACCTCCTAATAATTACTGAAAACATATATTTACCGTTCAATGACTTCACTCATTTAGATGTGAAATTTACGTACCACAGCGGTTTCAGGGTTAATAAAAATTTTACCTGTTCATGCATTCTTCATCCTTTCTAGGGAAAGTTTCGCAGTCGCTATGCGAGTGTGTTTGTTATATGTCCCTCGCACCTTGTGTGCATATCGCTATTACAATCGCTATTACAAAACGCAAGTGCTTCGTTCCAACGTCATTATAATTTTTTTCCTTACACGTCGCAGATACCCGTTCGCGATGTGATACGCCGCGCCAAGCGGAAGAAACGGGTTAATGGAAAGATAGGCCGAGCTTTTTTAACGGCCATGCACCAGCGGCGATCGACGTCGTTGGAAACGGGGCGGGAATGATAGCGACGATCATTTTGTCGCGGCTCGCTGGCTCGTTCAAAACTTATACGTGACTGGTAGTCGTTGTTAAAGTTAGATTTACGCGTATGTCGCGTATGAAGTACGTACAAATTCAAACTCGTTGCTGATTCTCACGAATCAGTCTCGCGTGACAGATATATGAGTGTTATTTGTATATACTCGTATTTATCAAAACATTATAGACATAAAAATAGCGTTTATAAAGATCGTTTAAAGCGGATAGAAATAATTAATGGACGATTTGATTATTGTTCTCAAAGAGATAGATTTCACAAATGTGGAGAAAAGTTCTATAACGAATTTCATATCAATGTAATACTTAATATCTACAGATGAAAATGATCCAATATGACAATAACTTAATAAATTATAGTAAACTACCCGGTATTTTAGAAAACTGATAAAATGGTAATTTTTTAAAAATTACACAAGTAAAAAATTTTGATATAAAGCTTAAAAAAGGCATTTATAATTTTTCAATTGAGTAAAACATTTTACCTAACTCGTATTTTCCATAAAATATTTTAATATTGTATACTGATACACTATATTTATCAACATAGTAGTAATTAGAAAATTACAAATAGTAAGGATAGTCTTGAAAAAAATTTTTTTTATTAGATTTTTTTATACAAAAGCGTTGTGAAAAGCGTTGTTTTAACTTATATTTTTCATATAATGCTTTATAGGCTTACGTAGCAACTAGACTGTGACATTATGGTATATAATTGAACATTTTTAATATAAGAAACGAAAACATTTAAATTTAGAATTATATATGGAAAATAACTCTTTCTGTAATTACGTAATTACGTTATTATCAAAGTACATAATCTAAGCAAAAAGAATAATTTTAAGTAATTTAAAAGCTATATTTCAAAATCAATCCAAATCACGAAACAATAGACTGTCAAGTATCAGGAAGATTTGTTTTTAAATGAATTTATCAACTCATGAGTGATATGAGTAAAATGAGAACATTTGATGAGAATGTTCGTGTTAATTGAAATTCCCAAAAATGTTAGCACAGCTTGAAATACAATATATATTCAGGGCATTAGAAAAAGAGAGAGAGGGGGGGGGGAGAAAGAGAAAGCAAAAATTTGAATTATAAGTGCAAAGAATGTAAGCAATGAACAAATATATGAATGTTGCTTTACCTTATGCTTTAGTACGGAATACACAAATATAGTGTAAAGAAATGACGGTCTAAATCGAGTGATAATAAAGTTTATATAAAGTAATTTAATCGCATGCAATGTTAGTATGACAAACAGTGAATATTAGAAAAACTTAATGTAATAAATCATACGTTTCGGAATTCACAGGTCCTTCTTCAGCGATTCATAAAATATGTTGCATGGTAACATAAATGAATAATCTTACGATCAGCGAGATATAGTGTGGTATTGTTTCGAAGAATCGATCCTTCTGTTTTTATGTGAATTGTGAAATAAAGTGAGAAATTCATTGTCACAATATATCGGAAAGTCATAAAGTAATGAAAGTAAATTGTCAAATTGTTCTCTATTGTCCATCTTTGTATTAAGTCAATTTAAATATTCATAAGATGATTAAGACTAAATTTCTACTTACAATATGCGAAAACAGGAGCATCTTACGAATTCGTTTGACTATTGAACGCAAGTGTTACAATGGTGACATATATTAAGGGAGATATTAAGGGTATCTGATCGATGTTTGTTTATTTGTCTGATGATTATTCAATAAGTAACAATAAGAGTGTCCAGACGATCCGCGTCTTTCTGAGAGTTAATGCCTTCGTTTTGTTTTTTAGAGATGTGTAGCATCTCTGAAATAATTCTTTTGTTGTAATTATTTTCGGTATCTAGAATTAAGATTCCCACTGAATCAAAATTATGATCGCAATTCAATCTATGATCGGAAATGACGGAGAGTCTGGAGGAACTCTGCTTAATGTTATTTCTATGTTCATTTATACGGGTTTTAAGTTGTCTTTTCGTTTGCTCCACATACGACACCTCACAATATCTTGACAATTGATTTGATAGACAATGTTCTAGTTTTAGAATTTGTTAATTTTATCTTTGTGTACTTTGATGAAGAAGCTTACCGTATTTAAGATACTGTAATCAATTGTGAAGATTGATTTATTAAAAAATGCAGTGACGGAATACGAAACCTTAGCTATATAAGGTATCATAAAATATTTTTTCTTTAAATCGATTGCATTGTCCGATCACATCGTCATTGCATTTTTGTAAGAATTTGTAAGATGCTCCTGTTTTCGCATATTGTAAGTAGAAATTCAACTTCAATCATCTTATGAATATTTAAATTGACTTAATACAAAGATGGACAATAGAAAACAATTTGACAATTTACTTTTATTATTTTATGACTTTCCGATATATTGTGACAATGAATTTCTCTCTTTAAACACAATTCACATAAAAACAGGAGAATCGATTCTTCGAAACAATATCACATTATGTCTCGCTGACCGTAAGATTATTCATCTATATTACATCTATATTGCAACATATTTTATGAACGCTGAAGAAGAACGCTGTGAATTCCGAAATGTACGATTTATTACATTAAGTTTTTCTGATATTCACTGTTTGTATGCGATTAAATTACTTTATATAAACTTTATTACCGCTCGATTCAGACTGTCATTTCTTTACACTGTGCATTGCAAAAAACGAGCGAATTTTAATTACATAAATGTAGCTTATTTGTGTGTAAAACTAAAAAATTAAGAGCAACGAATTTTACGAAAATTATCAATAAATTATCATCTTACCTTAATTTTCTTAGAAATTATTAGATTACTCTCTAGATTGAAATTATCGAATTCGATAATTTTACATTTCTATCAATATTTAAAATGACTGGCAACTTGTAGCTTATAACAAAACCATTCATGAATGTGTTAATAAAAGATAAACATTTCACTGAATATCTGGCACTTCTGATATTCGGTAAAAACATACATATAAGATATATAGAAATATCCGCGATCTTGGCCAATTCACTCTTTTCACTTATTGTATAAATATGATATTAATTTTGGATTCGAATTATGTAATCTAAGAGAGAGAGAACGAGAGCGAAACTAGACTATAATTAACGCATGTAAGCTGTCAAGGAATTAATAAATAATTAATGATTAACGCCACGAGACGGACACGTGGAACATGTTGTCGACTTGTCGAATCAATAATCCAACTGAAACGCGTAGCGGTTTAACAATGTATAATATCGAAGACAATCGGCAGGATATTCTCAGATACGACTGAAATTGGAGCTGAAACGTCGACCTCGAGTGATCACGGATACTCTCGTAAATAGACTTGAACCGCTTCCGAAGAAGATTCGAGTCGCACTGTTCGCGGGCACGTAACGAAAATATGCCCGGAAGAGACGTCGACCTCGAAAGCTGATCGAGGAGAAGGGCTCCACTACACGAATGATGCAACTATGTGCTGGTTGCAACGGAACGTTGCACGGAAACCGACGAGAGAAGAAGAGTGAGAGAGAGAGTGAGAAAGAAGGAGAGCGGAGACTGGAATCTCGCAGCCGCGAAAGATAAATCGCGTGGGCGGGCCACGGCGAAGAAGCTAACGGGGTAACAGCTACTCGGGAATATAGTCCCCGTGGCACCCCATTCGTAACGCGATATATCACGGGTAGAAAAGTTTTGTCGGGGCATCGAATGAAGAAGGAAGGCGGAAAACAAAGAAGAATGGAGAGGAAAGAAAAGGATAAGGGCGGGGGTGGAACTTCGATCCCGTTTGGAACAAATGACGCTGTCGTTGGGAAGCTCATGAACGAGAATGCGCGGCAGAAAACTAATACGCGTGAGATTGAATTAAATCATTTCTATCCTATAGCCAAATTTATGTTACGCACTGCACAAAAAATATATGTACGAGTGAAATTCTCTTATGGTAAAAGCAAAGTAAAAAATTGGCCGATGTAGTCAGTCGGCCTGTAATACAATAAATGAATAAATGCCGCTCATAACTAATACAACACATTGATTAAATAATTATTGTAAATAAAATCTCTTTACAGTAAAATAACACAGTTGGAAAATGTGTGTTAAATCATTTTATACGTGTCCCAAACGATTCACTGTGTCAATTTAAAATAAGATAAATGTATTAAAAAGTAACATATATAAATATTATATAAAAATTAACACAAAAAATATTGCACTCTCGTAAACAAAAATTATAGAAGCATATTTTTTCAATAAAATTAAAAAAACATTTATATACATATATATAATTAATATGTTAAATTATAACACGTTTTATTTATTTATCTCAGAAAATTTATGTTTTGAAATACACTATTTTTGTTATTCACCTGCTGATAAATTGTGCTATTTTAACATTGAAAAATGATGAATATCAATTTAAAATAATCAAATAACACAATCACATTCTGTTAAATTAACATTCAGATAGAGCGGGGCAGCTGCTCCGTCATTTTCAATCTTAAAGTAATACAAAATTTACGGCAACAAACAGTACCTTTTTGCAGTAACGTGCTTATAACTACCTTATAACCATAATTGCTTCTTGGAAGCACAAATATGACTTTTAAATGTTCAGTGTACACTGCTCAAAAACAAACAGTACCGTGAGAAATGAACGAAATAGCCTCGCTATACTCCATGTTAGAAATTCAATACGAAAATTTAAACGAGGGTCAGTTTTAACATAAATACAAAATGGCTTTTTATTATGTATGAAGAAAAAAGTAAAATAATATATATAATACAAAAATAGAGAAAATAACATAAACGGAATAAAAGAAATAACATATGGTAAAATAATTTGTAGGAGAGAAATGGAATAAATTTCTAAGAAAGAATTGAAGTAGAAACCGATCGCTACATTTCAGTACAGTCAGACATTTGGTACACGGATATCGTTACACTCGATCGTGCACGAGACGCAAGATTCAAATAGAACTTCTCTGCGCATTTATTTGCCAGTCGACCGAAGCGGGAAACCGTTCCGTTATCTTCGATATCGATGGCTTCGTATGCGACGATCGCTCTGCGACATTAATCTTTATGACCGATCACTTCAAGAGCATCGCCGTTAACCATCAATCGTCCAAACGTCTTGATCCATCGGCTTCCAATTGCTCGTAATCGCACGTGACATTTACATTCTGATCTTTTCTTACAGATTTCTCACAGTACGGCTTTACGTTCACCCCGTTGCGCTGCTGGTATCCGGTATAGGGGTACAGTCAGATGAGTGAGCTCGCGAAGAACAAAAGGACTCGTTGGAGTCACGTCGCGTCTCGTTGACTTGTTACTTCACCGTTAATTCGCGACTCGCGCTCGTTACTCCTTTCGCTCCTCGAGCCTCGAGAGTTCCTTTTTGTTTCGATAACACGCCCTATTGTCCTTTTTACGCAGGTCTTCCTGCTTGTGCTTGTGCGCTATAACAGATACTCTATAGCCATTGGCCGATTGTGCGCCATTGTGCACCTGCCCATTATGTCTCTGTGTTCATTCATTCTGTGATCTGCGACGCGATGACGAAGACGAACGCGCTTTCATTAGCGTTTGTAATGTATATTCTTTGCCGCTCTTTTGTATTACAAATAATCAATTTTGATATGCCGTACAGAAGATTTATTCCCCGAACGCGAATCGCCATTGATGACAGTTCGATGTATATCAACTTCTTTCAAAGTATTTCTCATTAATGGGATAAAATTGTACAAAATGATGTTATCAACAAAAGATTCCTCTTTTCAACTTGAAAACACTAATATTTGCAGACAAATCATTGAGATATTCAATTATATATATATAGAGAGATTTTTAAGTTTACATTAATTAGCTAACTCCGCAATAGCGAGTCAGCTAATAATTATCAACGAATACTTACATCAACTTTTTCGAAATCAACTATTTCGTATTAATTGAATAAAGTTGTACAAAATGAATAATTAACGTTATTGGCTAAGATTGTCTTATTTATAATACTTAAAAACATATTAATATTAAATAGATTGGTACATCATTCATTAATTATGTTCTCATACATAGTAATAGAAAACGTTTTGTATTTGTATTAGAAATTATCTTAGGTTCCACTCAATTCTTATAAAAATTTTGTATTGAATTTTTAATATATCCGAATTTAACATTACGTGATTGAATATTATTTGAATATTTTGTAAATTAATTGATATTCAATATTTCTTAGTATTAAAATAACATAATTTATAAAAAAATAATAAATAAATAAATAACATAAAAACAGTATTTTTTAAAATCGTAAACTCTAAGATAAATAAAATGTTATTTTATAACATATTATAAATGTTAAATTTAATGAAGAACTATGATTATTTACAAATTGTGTTATTTTTTTACATAATATTACTGTGTTACTTTCTCATGTATTCATCTTATGATAAATTAACTGCACAAAAAATTGAGTGGAACATGTAAAATGTGTTAAATTTAACACAAATTTTCCAACTGTGTATTGTTTACTTATGCTTATTAATTAGTTTAACTGATTTAAAACGTTTATATGTTTAGTACAAAGGAAAAGAATTTGTAATAAATGTTGACTAATAAGCTTGCAAAATAGCAAGACAATGAGACTTGCAAGAAACGAGTTTAAATATTCCGTGAATCTTGAAATTTGCGCCGTAACCATCTCGGAGCTTGCATCTCTTCTTTGGCTAACAATCCGTCCCAACGAGATTTCGACGCAAATCCCTTTACAAACGCACTCGGATCGCTCGGGCCAAATAAAATTGCCGGGCGAACGACGTAGACCGGCATCAAAGTGCCTCAGCATGGCAACATTATGGCACGTTTGTGTCTCTTTCATATACGAAACGGTCGAATCTAGGCGAGATTACTTTGTTTGCCGTGAGCGTCTCTCCGTCCTCGTCCTAGAACGTGACTGTCGTTACACTGGCTGCGACGAAATTGCCCCGATTCGCGAACATCCCCCTGCCAGTTACAAAGCTGCGCCATTTTTCCCTCGGAGCTTCGTAAAGCGAAGATAAATAGCTCTTCGTCATACCGGACGAAGGAACAGAGAGAGAAGAGAGAGAGAGAGAGAGAGAGAGAGAGAGAGTGTGTATGTATCTCTGCCATCATGCTTCATCCGACACGTATATATGCGTCTATATGTATACATATACATCCGCGTATACACGGATATACCTAATTCCTGCACGCCTCTACATTCCTATGAGATACTCGACGTCGTTCTTCACGAAACGACTTCAATGGCTGATGGCTCATAGTTAGCGAACAGTTTTTATTAAACTCCGTTACCTACCTGCCTGCCTGCCTGTCTGCCTGCCTGGGGGCTAGAATGTGAATTTCATATGGAACATCTCGGAGTGCGTTCTCATCTTCGTATCTCCGGCGGCGAATATTATTAGCGGATATGATATCATTGTGCAGGATTTAGTAAAGCAGAGATATGAATATCAATGCCAATATGAATCAATTCGACGTAGCAACAATGCTCCGACTTGGAGGGTTTCACGTGATGAGAGCCGCATAAAATTCGTCGCGAATAAAGAAAGTTTTGCAATCGCGAATCTTCCGCGAACTTTCAAAGACTCGAATACCTCTTTCCGGCCGAAGGGACAAGTCGTTGTTGAAAAGAATTATAAAAATGCAATCTCTGCTAACTCTGGTTACGATTATCGGGCTGCAGAGGCCGAGAAAAGAATAAGAGATTAACGTCGTTGACTGTTTTCTTCTTGTGTTACACAACGCCGGACTTTTCGCATTTACCGAGGTCTATCCGAATAGGCTATCGCCCGAACGTTGGCCGATTAATTATGCAAACGTTAAACACGCATTAAATGTCGAAGCCGGAAAAGCAGTTTGAATTAATTAATGCCGCGCGACGCGCTTCTTCTGCCGGCACTTATCTCTCCCTCCCGCCTCGTTGGCGAAAACGGATCCTTGTTCCGCGGTTCTTATGCACCGACGCTGGAATTATAGCGGGAGTCAGAGGGCAACGAGGGCAGAGAGGGTTGGAGAAGAGTGGAGAAATAAGGACACCGCGATTCTTCGCGAAAAGAGCAGGACATGGCTCTGGCCCTCTACCTACCTACCTTCCTACCTCTACCTACCTACCCAACACCGAGAAAGTTTTTCCCACGCCTCGGGGCTTCCGACGACGATGGCGGTTGGCGGCGATAGTAGAGAGGGAGGTGGAAGCGAGAGGGGGTTGATTTAAGCTGCCAGACATTAGCACCTCGTGGGGGGTGCCCCCTTCGCTTCCACCACGACTACCGACGCCAGACGCGCACCCCAAGGTGTCCAATCGAGATAGCGGGTTTTGGGGTAGTTTCCCTTTGCCCCTCCATTTTCCCCCTCCCTCCATTCCTCCCGGCATCCTACTCCCTTCGTGTGCCTCGACCCTTCACCCAGCTCTCCTCGTCCTCGCTCTCCACCTCCTCTCGTTGTCCACCGTCCGCGTCCTCGCGAACCTTCAGCGGCGGTGCTTCACCCTCGCACGTTTTCGCACCCTCGGGGGGGCGGCTCTCGAAACTCAGTTTTGAAACTTGCACATTTGTCGCCCTGACGCGCCCACTCGCGCATCGGAGCCTTACATTTTAACGATATTCTCGGAGAGAGAGATGCGAGGGTAAAGGAAGACTTTCCGCGCGAGTTGGAATTCGTTTTCTCGGACGGACCTCTCGGCTTGGACGACGATTGCGACCTGCGCGTAATCCATCCACAGGTAAACCAACTCTCGACGGGACCGTCACTCTTGGTTCCCGTTCCATTCTCTCGCTTCCGCATCCCCTAACTCGCTTTAGCCTATTTCGCGAGAACATGGAAAGTTATTTTATGTCGCACGAGTTACGCCGTGCTTGTTCCGTAAACTGAATTATAACGACGACGACGACGACGACGATGTCGATGACGCTTTCGACGTCGAATGTGCTCAAGGAGTTTCTCGCGAGCGGTTACCGAAATATAACGCTATATCGCGGATAATGTCTCCTCGGCCGAAGGATAATCGAAACGTGTTCGAACAGCGCGCAGCGGTTCGCTTTTCAAAAATTTTCAGCGACAGTCAATCTAATTAAATACAAAATGTTAAACAAACATTACTCGATTAAGCTGAACTTTGTAATAAAACTACAAATATAGCAAGAGTTACAAATTTGTTTACGTTTTTTTACAATTACATTTAATCAGAAGGCAGAAATAATAAATTAAAAAAATCTGACATTTTCTCTGGTGTACATGTAGTCGTGATTAAAACATTACTGCCCGTGAAATTCGATTACTTGAATAAATTAGACTATTTTTTATTTTCAATTTTTTTATTACAATTTTATTTGTCATCGATATTCTATGAATTCTTTTTACCGTTAACAATTCGTTCTGTTCTATGACTGCGAACGTACATTATCGATGAGAAGATTATATTATCAACAATAATAAAGTAACCCAGATTATATTAATAAATCAAATAAGTAAAGAAGATCGAGGTTTGACGTCTAATAAATATTTTATATACATCCTCTAATTATATTAGGTGTTGGAATTAATTCGTAGCGTTTTTAATGAAAGAATGTTATTTATTTCACATGAGCATTAAAAAATACATTAATGAAAGTACTTCCCATCACTTGTAAAACGCTACGAATTAATTCCAACACCTAATATAAACTGTCAAATTATCCTAACTAGGATAATATGTGCATTTTTGCAATAAGTTCTTCACAATGTTTTAAGATATTTGTCATCAATTAATAAATCGACAAGCGAATTAATTTTTTATATTATTAATTCAGCTTTAATTTATGATTCAAGTGTTTCAAGTCAACAATATTCGGCGCGTAGTATTTATACATATAGAGGAAAATGTTAAAATACATATAATCCTATACTATTAGCTAGCAAGATCTAGTCTCGATCTAGAGTCCCTATTTGGGACTTTCTACTTACTTATTTTATTTATATTATCATACCATTTTTATCTCATAACTCTCAAAATTAAATCCCATTACAAATCGGCGACGCAGACAGATGCGTTCTCTTCTACGCCGTTCGGTTAAAATCGCTCGTGCGGCTGATTAACCGGTCGGCCTTGTGTATCGAAGCATAGGAAATTTCAATGTTTACATCGTGTCACGCGAGCTCGCAACCGGCGGTGAGGTGGTGACTACTAACGCCACTAAATTTTCCGACACAACGAATTTGCCTGGGAGAAGGAAATTAAACGTTGCCGCGAGTGTAAAATAAAATACCGTGCGAAAAAGAGAACGAGAAAAGGGGGAGGACTGACATTCCTGACTGCGATATTTGACTACCGTACAATATTAACCTATTGTGCAACACTTTATGTTCCCCTTGTGTATTCGATCAAATAAAGAGAAATCATCGAAGAGTCATGTCGAACACGGCTGGTCCTTGGCAAAAATCATTTATCGCCATCAAGTATCAAAGCAATCGAAATTTCATTTTTTTTTTTTCAATATGTTACAGTTACAAAACTAAACGCCATGTACATCGAGCATGAAATTGAAATTGTCGATATTTAATTACTTCCACGTGGTTGATTGACGTTAGAAAACGCGCGTTACTGCGTACAAAGTTTTATGGTACTTTTTCCATTTTCTGCTCGTATTTCATCAATTTTTCCATTTGTAGGTTGTTATATAAAAATAATCTCATTAATATACCTACTTTATGAAAAGATGTTAATTAATTAATTAATCAAATAATATGTATGATTAATCAATTTCTAGCGAGATGTATGTATGTAGTATAAAAACTTTTACAATAGTATTCAAAAACAATTACTTTCGCAGTATAACACCCGATATGAAAGAGAAAGAATTTTCATCGTGACGTGAAGAAATCGTGACGTATTAGATTACGTATCTTGAATTGATCGGCAGCGGTGCTCGATGCCTGGATATTTCCCAGGAATACGAGACAACCTCGTCAGATTACAGGTATAGTCACGATCGTGGTGCATTCAGCCGTCATCGAGATATATCGAAATCACGAATAAGTCACGAAATCGCGCAAGAGATCCCGCAACAGAGCTTCCTTCTCACGTTTCCTTTCTTCCTATTACGCGTTCCGTCGTTTTTCGAACGACGAGGTGGAAGTCGTCTGTGGACTTCGTTGAATGCTGCCAGAAAACGGAACTCGACGTCTGTTTGCTCTTAGTGAGAGTAAAACGATAGAAAACGATGTCAGTGCGGTGCAAATTATTCACGAATACTCCTGGAATAAATTCTTGGCGAATAGAAAACGGAGTAAAAGTCTGGTGACTTGTTTCTATCGAACTACCAAGTTAATTACTACGTTGAGAGAGAGAGAGAGAGATATTAATGCCGTACACTATTCTCGATATTTGACTCATTTCCGGTAAATGTATGTTTTTCTTCCAAATCTTTGTCCGTTTAATAATTTTCAAGCCGGTATAATATAGGTACAGCCTTGACCACAAATATAAAATATTCTCTGACATAAATGTTCTATATCTAACGGAAAATAAAATTTAAAAAAGTTTTATATATATATATTATATTAAAAAAATAATATATATTTTTATAATAATTTTAATATTTTGTTAGTCTTTCTTTAATTTTTATTACGCATTATTTTTATTTAGCAAGAAACTGCAATAAATTAATGCTTTATACTTATAGGCAAGCCTGTATATGATATAATATAGTCGTTCGTTATTTATTCTCTAAGCAAATTAAGTTGCAAATTTATTTCAATCGCCAAATACGTCACAGGTGTCAAGTGAGATATTTTAGCTTGTTGGTTATTACTATTTAGATTACACCTTTGCATATTTGATATCTTTTTCCAGCAAGATGATCTCGAGGGATTACGAAAGAACTTCCCGGACGCGCCGCTATCCGTCTATCTGTCTGCGATGGGTATATACCAAGGAAGTCGAAGTCAGTTCAACAAGAATAACGAACAAGTGAAATAGGATCCTCTGCATCTTTTAAGGTCTAAAGTTTTCGTTCGGTCGTACGAGAACTTTATCTTCTCCCTGAATAAGTCATATACCATCAGATCGCATCTACGACTCGGAAACGATAGAACCATCATTAATCCGATATTATAATAATGTACGCATGTTATTTTTACAAATACCTAGCAACAATATGCTAGTAGAAATATTCTTAAAATTTTCAAGACTAATATAGTTTCTCCTTTTGCGAATCATAAATTTATTTAACAATAAAAAAGAAAAATAATATCACAACAAATTTTTTGTGTAAAGACGATTCTTGGTTTGCTTTTCTGTATCATTTGGTACATTTTTCTATATAAAAGCAACATCATCCTATAATCGTATAATTTACACTACGAGCACACACAACCTTTTGCCGTATTAATGACATTTCGCGGAGTTCCGCCGCATCCTTGCGCGCAACGGGCTCTTAAATCCTTGTCTGTGGATTTTATGCATCGTCTCTCTTTTCCTCTCTCCCCATCCCTTTCATGCTTTCCTATTTCGCGAAGAGCATCCCATGAGATTTAAAAGAATCCCATATCTGCTCATGGTACATACATGTGTGAATTTAGCAGCTGTAAAATATTAAAGAACATGCACAGGATTTTAAATCAACGGATATCGTCTTTTTTTTGTGACACTAATTCGTAGTAATTAAATTAACTACGAATTAAATCAAATTATTCGTTTAATATATTTCCTTTTATCATTTAAAACTAATTTAAGATAAATCGAGTGAACCAGACATTTTTAGAGTACGATTCTTTCTATTCCAATCTTGATTATTGTCATGACATAGTTTCAAAATTAATTTTAATTTCGCTTTCTGAAATTGCGAATCTCACTTTGGTGAACTTCGGCTTCAGTTACACAGATATAATACGCATGGCATCCGCATCAAGTATTGAAGAGAATCCCATGTCCCACGATCAATAATACTGAGCACTGATTTATTCGCTCTATATGGTATATGTAATTACATTACCACTCATAAATTCGGGAACTTGCGATTTTCTCTCATCTCACAAAAAGTTAACTACTTCAATGAAAAAATAAAAAGAGAAAAAATTTTTGTTGTAATATTCTCGATTTGTATAATATATTTTCAAAAATTTTACAAATTTTTTATAACTTTTCAGTGAAAAAATCGTAGATAAATCGTAGATTTTGAAATAATGAATTTTAAAGAGAAGAGATAAAAACTGTGTATTTATTTTTGGTATCGTTTTTTACATTTTATTTCTAAATTATATAAAAATTGAAAATTAGTATTTTTTAATATTTTCATTTTACTATTAAACGCTGTGGAAACATGATGAGGTAAAAATAATAATAATAAAATGTTTTAAAGTTGATATTTCCTAAGCTTTAAAATAATTTTTTAAAAATTGATGCGATGATTTTTCGTAATATTGAATTTCTTGTGTAAAATCTTATTTTTATTAAATGTTTTTTAATTTTGAAATTGAAAAGTTTATAGGAAAAAAATAAAAAGAGAAAAAAATTTTTGTTACAATAAATTCGATTTTCTAATTTTTTTCAAAATTTGTTACATGTACATTATTTATTATTATTTGTTATATGTATTGATGTAAACATAAAACCGGCAAAAAATATCAATGAAATCTTATGCACGGAAAATATCTTATGCATACGTTTCAATCGAATCGGCAATAACTAATTTGAAATTCACGTTCCTTATTCATAGAGAGAAAATCAGCCTCTTAAATAATATATGGAGCGAGAGCTGGAATCAAACCCGGAACTCATCGATTGCTAATCGATCCACATAACGTGTGAAGCTATGCGCCGATAAATTTTAATTTACTATGGTTTAGTTACGTTGTCTGAAGTCCGAAGTTCTAATTTTTACTGGTTATTACGATAAATATTAATTATGATTGAATTACAAAATATATCTCCACGGAAGGTTAGAGAAGTCAAATCTTGGCTGCATACTCTAAATTTTTTGCAATGAAATCTCATTTCAAGAGAGTGACAATGCAACCATTCTTGAAAAAAAGTGAAAATCCAAAGGGGTGAAATGTCACTCCAAAAAAGAAGTGAGATTTAAATCATTGTTGTTTTTTTTCAAGACGTGAAATATTTTCACTTTTTTTCAATGGTGGTTGTATTTTTATTCTTTTGGAGTGAGATTCCACTGTAAGAAATTTAAAGTACTGGACGATATTTTCCGCAATAACTTTTTTACAGCATTTTCAAATGTAATATTAAATTGTTTGTCAAATTAATTTGTGATATTACGTACTCCAACTTCAATTTAGAACAATATATTTCAAGATCGACAAATATATGGTACTGTTTTTATGAACTGGCAATTGTAAAATTCATGCATAAATATTATTAGACCACAATCTCCACTTTACAACCAAATATGGCCTTTTTCGTTTATTTGTGTCGACCATTTCTCAGTCGATTTTCATTAATTATTATGATTGATTTTAATTTCTTCCGCTAATTCGATATTTTTCGAAGAGCTTTGGTAGTAACATTGCGCTAATTTTGCAAATAAGGATATCGGCAATGAGATGTTGTTCTTTAAACAACAGAACTTCAAATTGAAAGAACGAAATAAGAAATGCAAAAACGTACAGATTGTAAGAGATAGAATAACTCTATATATGCAGTTTAAAATTTTGCTAGAGAAGGATTATAATTGCAAAGCAGTTTCGTGACTGGCGCAGTATTAAACAGTCAGCAAAGATATTACGGGGCTTCCTTTTCTGCTGCCGACGCATGCAAAGAAAATGGGCCGTGTAATGTTTAAAGGCTTCGCCATTGACAAAATCTTAATACATAATCTCATTAATATAATAATGATATGGCTGCATAAGCTTCGCTGCAATTCCATCATTTTTCTTTTTACCTTTCGTTCAACGTATTCATATAATCCTCTTTAGTGTAAAGTCTCATTAATCCTTTCTTAACATTCAAATGAAATAAAACTTCTATTAGATAAATAAATATTTTTAATTAAATAGAAAGCAAGCTCTTATTATCTAAATGCTCGTCTCAAGAAAAACCAAATTATCGTAATAACATAATTTATATTGTAGTTCAGAAATAATTAATGTGTTTATAGTTTTGAAGGAAAGAGGATAGTTTGTTACAGCTATTGCGAATTGTCGAAATTGTTCGAAAAGCATGGTGTAGCACGTAATACGATGAGGTCAAATACGTCGAATTCGGTCTTATCGAAACCCTAATTCGCAAGTTCGAAACGGCTCCAGGAATTTCGGGAAGCGCCATTCGGTATTCCCGCTGGTTTACCGTGATTATTCAAACGCGGAGCTTGCTATCAGCAGTCCCTTTAAATGCCAAGCGCTTTCGCGAAGCGTACGAGAGCGGAACTGTCTGTAACTTGTCCCACGGGAAGCTTTCCACTGGCTGTCGTACGAGAGTGGTGGTAGTCCACCTCGTCTGCGCTCGCCAGGCAGCGCCATATATCACGGGCTTAATAAACGCGGAAAGTAGTCCAATGCCAAGAACCGGCAGCTGCAAGATGTTGCCGTGCGAGGTCTGACAGGCGAATAGCGAAAAGTAACGAGAGGCGAGGACGTGACATTACGCGGACAATCATACTCGAGCGTGACTCCGGAGTCGTGACAACGATCCGCCATTCGCTTATTAATTGCTAAAAAGATTCCAAGTATTTCAAATTTTATCACATCAATAATCTAAATTAATTAATCCTACCCTGATTCGCGCGTGATGATTTTTATTAACTCAATTATTCGCGTGAAGTATTTCTGATCTCTCCATATCTCAATTTTTATTTTTCTCTTTAATGATTTAAAATTAGAAAAAGATTGATAATATTTTACATCCTTTTAGAAAAAAATACGTATAAAACATTTTTTTTATTCTAAAATGATTTGTGCTAAATGTAGTAATCATTCAAATATTTGCGAATTTGTAAGGCGGGAATCCTGAATACTCCACACAAGTAATGAAGGATTAAATAAGGCTTAGCAGTTGGATTGCTTTTTAGATTAGTTTTAGAATAATAACATCTACTACATATAGTATAAGAAAGAAATTTATTCCTAAGCAAAGTTGAATTTTTAGTAATCAAATTTATTTATTTATTGAATTTCTTCTGTGACTATTTATTTTTGGGAAGTTTACAATCTTTAAAATATGATCATTAATAAATAATTTTTGTTTTAATTTTTGCTTTCAAAATGCTGACATCTTAAGGAGAGAAGCTTCTTCAAGTTATGCTTATGTCCCCTGGAGGTCTATTTCCGCCACTGCCCTCCGTTGTTTCTTCCTAAACCACAAAGATGGGCCGTTATTGCCGGCAGGTACATCTCGTGGATTACTCGCTTGGATTCGCGGCCGACTTTAACATTCGCGCAACTCTCCTCGAGGTCGGGAATTAACTCGCGAGACTGAGCTCGCAATTTCGCGAATAGCTGTTTCGTACATTCAAATGTCTTAGCAGCAAAAGCGAATCTCTAAACAGTTCAATCGTAACAAGTCGTGGAATTAAGTTGTTCAAAAAACAGCTTTCCCTTTTAGTTTAACTAGAAGATTTAAGACAGAGTGAGCGAGCGAGAGAAAGAGAGAGAGAGAGAGAGAGAGAGAGAGAGAATTGAGCAACTAGACTGAGACTTTAAGTTTCGAACAATATTTGAAACGCGCAATGATCAATGTTATGCGTTAAATGTTGAAAGGAAGACAAAAAAAGGAAATTCATACAATTCTCATAATTCATTAATGACAATTCATGGAAGGCGCTAGCAGGGCGATTGATGAAGCATGTTGAAAGAATATATATTCGGTGGCGTTAGCAATCGTTAGGGCGGGCGTTAATGGTAACAGGCGGAAAGCGCAGCGTAGCGCGGGTTAGGGATGTAAATCGCCAAGTTTTAATCACCGCTGGCGGTGTGGCCGGTAGCGGCGGCGCGTTAAAGCGAAATTGCGCCGTACTAACAATGAAATACGTAAATTCTGTGCATCCGCGCGATTCAGGGCTAATGGCACGGCGTATCGTTATTTACGGCAGCGCCAAGGATAAATATTACCGCATAAGAAAAAGTACAAAGCAGACCTCAAATGGACCCCGATACATTGTAGCGTGGTATCTTCATCGTTGATTTCGTGACATAGGTCATTAAACAGTGAATTTTTAACATTTTTATGACGATTAATTAAATTTATCGCTAGAATTACCTGTAACATCGTTATCATGGATAACACAACGTTGCATTTTCTTTTATTTGTAACGTTAATAATAGCACAGTTATTTTTCTTCGTAATGCACTGAAAGAACAATTTTACTGAAGAATCTAAAAATTTAGATATAAATTTGAAAAGTAATTTTACTGGATTATCAAAATAATTAAGAATGACAAAATTGATTGCTAGAATATTTTGCAGCATTGCTCGTCGTGCTTAAGATTCCTGCAAAATTATTTTGGATGAGCCAATGAAATTTTCAGATTCGTATTTAGCCAAACTTTAGATTCCTTAACAAAATTGTTCTTACAATGTGCTACGTAACGAATAGTTACCTATTTTTATACTTTGTACACGTACAATACATAACATACATGTATAAGCGAGTTTCAAAAGGAGAAAGTATTATATTTGACCATGTTGCAATTAACACAATTATCATAATTATTATAGATTTTGTGTTGAACTAGTTAACGACTAAAACAATTAGCTGCCATTTTAAAACGAGGTTATCAAAATTCAATGATAATAATAATTGAAATTGTAATGATTCGTGTTACTTTTTAAGTCATCTAAATAATAAGTCATCTTTTAAAATTAGTAACGAATGAAGATAACGAGTTACTTTTCTGGAAAAAGAATAGTAAATGGAGAGAGAGAGAGAAAGAGAGAGATTTGGTTTATTTTCGAAAACATGTCAATATATTTCATACATAATTCTCTTCAATTTGTTGAATAAATAATCACAATACATTCGTGGATCAAAATATAATAATACGAGCTTTAAGCTCTCTCGACACGATTCGGTATTCGACTCTTAGCTAGTCAACGAGCTACTTTATCTTGCAGGATTATAAATTTCGGCGGCTTCGGGGACGATTAAACGTCCCCACGAGGGAGAAGATGATTCGCATCTTTCTTCTCGTTTCTACGGGAGCAAAAAAAATCACTCGACTGGTGAAAATACAGTCGGAACATATCGCGCGCTGTGGAACATGGACAAAGCCATCGAGCCGCGTTTCGTCTCGTTCCAATTCCCCGGGGCACCATCCTCAATGGGTTCTAGCCCATCCCTATCCTCCTCTACCCTCACCCTACCATCCCTCCACCTTCGACGACATTCCAATTTATTCTCAGCTGCTGGCTGGCACTCTTCTCTCCATATCCTATATCTTTTCCCTTCCGTTAGTCTCTCTCTCTCTCTCTTACTTTGCTCCTTCTTTTCTGGTCTTTTCACGATATTTGATCCTCTTTCCTAATATCTTTATCTTTTTTCTTTTCGTTTAATATATCGCCGTTTATCGTCAACTACTTTTAATCTAGCTTTTATGAAATATTCATATTAAATATCTAGTGCATCGAATTATAGAATAAACATCTTACAATTAGATAACTTTGATAATTTTTATCATAAATTTGAAATTTTATATTAATAATATATACAATAAAAAAACCATGCCTGAAAAAGATATAAATAGTGATTTAACTATTTACTTTTACTTAACTATTTACTAACTTGGATTATTATTTCGCCGAATAATCGTAACTCATTTATTTAAATTACCTTCTATATTCGAAATGTCGATAATCCTTTAAGCATCCCCTCATTGAGAGCACGACTATTATTTGTGTACTTACCCTGTTTCTCCTATTGACGTTTGCTTCCTTGAGTCCTTTTTCTGCCTGTATTTATTTTCGCGTTTTTTTTTACTCCTTACCGACCTCAATTTTCGTCTCTTTGACACTCCGAGGTTTATTATCGAGCTTTATCCGCGAACTTCCTGTCGGTTCGACCAGGCAAGGAATAAAAGCTCCGTAGCCTCGAAACTTTTGCTGCACACATACACGTGAGTGCAAATGGTCAAAGCGAAAGAAAGGTGAGGCGTTAGAGAGAGGAAAAAGGGGAAAGGGGGAAAAAGACGAACGAGGGCGGACAAGTAAAGGAGACAGATGGTGGAAGGCGCGGTGGAGAAGGCCCGAAGGGAGTGGGCCGACTCGTACAGCCGACTGGCAACATCAAAGAACCATTCAGAAGTTCCCCATGCCTTTGAGATTTTTCCGTTAAACGAGCTCCAGGCGGTTACCGATTCTTCGCTGGCAGGATAGAACGACGAGGATGAAGACGGTGAACAGTGAGACCACTGGATATCGATAGGGTCTCATAAAGATCTAGTTGGACCAGTTGGCCTTGCACCACACATTTATACCGCATGTGAATAACGATAGAGATTGGAAATTGCGGAGACGAATCTCGAAAATCAAATCTTTATGGAACCGAATAATGTCGAACTTTTGAACGTTGTACTCGAATTTTTTATAAGCTCAGTATATCGATAATTTTGTTTTTCGTGGCGATTGTAAAATTTATAATATCTTATTATTTATTTTATGAAATGAGTTTGATGAGAATCATTTCTTTAAAATAACGATATTATTCTCTTATTAATGTCGCGCGCTTATTTTTTTCTTTTTGATCATAAACGATCATTGGGGGAGAGGTGGTTTTTTACACCCCAATGAAGTCGCTATTATTAAGAACATATTGTATAGTATTTTTTTTTATTTTCTAATATTTGAGAACATTACACTAGAAAAAGAATCTAATTGCATTATCTAATTGAAATTCTGATTGAAAGTGGACACATTAAAATTTTCTGATCGTATTTATTAAATTCAACCAGAATTCTGATTGGTACGATCAAAATCCTCCGATTTGTTCATTTTCAACCGGAAATTTTTTTCATTATATGACCATGGATTTAGTCACAATTCTTCGAAACAAGTAAGTAGAAATCAAATAAATATTAAACAAAAAAAGCTTATTATAACAATGTGTTAAAAAAATTAAGGTTTTAATTAATACAATATTTTTTTATTGCGACTCTTGAATAGAATCGCATATTTAAGAGTAAAGAATAATTATTGAAAAAAGAAAAAATATATTAAACAATATCTATAAATAATATTTTATAACAAGACATTTTTTCGCCATTGAGACAAAGACACTTCAGATGAATTCAAGTGATCGATATAATTCCAGCATCATTTTAATTAACGCTCATTCGATCGTTCGTCTTTGTCGTTTGAATCAACTATTTCGAGAATCTCTTAGTTTATATAGTATTCCACAGTCACATTGTTACTATAATAATAGTGTATAGTTTGTTCGACGCACGCATCATCGAGTACCGCTGTTGCCGCGACATCCGCGAGCGTGATGGTATCGAACATCAAAGCAATTTTCGTAATGAATTTCGCCGCGGACATGGGGGAAAAAACCGCCGCTGGTGCGATGGGAAACGAAATGTGATTAAGGTCGATATTGAGTTTCGCTCGCCGTGTCTCGCTTCGCTTAGCGTAGCTTCGCTTACCTGGCCTCACTCCGTTAAGATTTCGTGCGTCAAGCGCGACTGAATAATTCAGTCGCAAAACAAACGATCTTAGGAAGTGCGACGATATATTGCCGCGGCCCTGACGAGAACGAGCCGCATGCTTTTTATGACGACGACGACGACGACGACGACGACGACGACGACGAGGATGGCGGAGAGAGATGAGTCTTGTGTACATGTCGCAGCTGCCTGCATTGTGCAGGAAAGTAATCATGCTAATGTATTCTCACTCGAATGTCGTGCCCGAGAGGCGAGAGAGGGCGAGAGTGGCGAGGTGGATTGCGAAGTTTATTCTTAAACACGATTAGCAATCCTGAAGGCTAAAACATCCTGCTCTATCTCCGTTGTCGATGGACCGTGGAGGTACCACCACGCAGGTACCCTGGTAGAAAGTGAGAGGTATCCTGCGGAGGCCTGCTTTAATCTCTTAAATATCGGATTAATGATTCCGGAGAGACGAGATTGCTGACGCGCGAGAGAGGTGAAACGTTCATCTTTCCCTCGGTATCCTTCTTGGATCCTTCAGAGCTCGTCTTCTTAAAAGAAACGAAAGAGGACGATGCCGATCGAGCCGATTGAGTAATGATGGATGTAATGATTGCGCGTTTAACTCTCTTCGATTTAATTCCTCTCAAATGAGCGATTTATAAAACCGAGTAAAATTAAAACCCTGCGTACTGGGAATGGCAGAGAATTTCTATGTTGTCATGATTTGTATGTATGCTTGCGCGATAGCAGACATGTAAAGAAGAACAGAGCGGAAAATTAAAGTGTGACGAATGTCAATACTGTGCGATCGAGTAAATGTTCGAAATATGCGATACCAGATGTTTTATCAGTAGATCGTATCATCACGTCACATTATCAGATTTTTAATTTCAGTCACATATCACACATTTTCGCGTATTGGCACATTTGATAATTGTCACATAGCAATTTTTTGTAATAGTACAAATAAAAGAAAGATTCCTATATTTGGTCAAAGCAAATCTTGCTACTTTGGCGTTTAATCTTTTAATCTCATGGTAAAATTTTTTTCAAAATGTATCTGGAAAGATGGGATCCTATCCAATACTCCTTTTGTTAATTTTTCATCTAATCACCTATATAAAATAGGTAAAAAATAATAACATGAAACTTACTTCTGTGTATTTATAGATAGCAGATATACACAATACGTATAAGCGAAAGCCATATTCGGTGTAAGTAGATGTTGATTCTAATAATATTTTTGAAATTACAATTTCCAATTTAAAGAATTCAAACCTAATAAATTAATATTCGAATTAAATTAAAAAAATGTTTTGACTGACAAAGTGAGTTCATATTTGACTCCGACCTTATCGTCACAGAATTAATTATACATAAAGGACCCCGCACAATATCATAGGATTTTGGCCCTCGCTGAAATTTTAGAAACTATATATAGTTCTTCACTCACTGATCAAAAGTGTCCATAGGCACAAAGCTTGAAAATGACTAGTTTTTTGTTATAGCCTTTTAAAGTTTTATTTTATTAATGCCTCAAAAGCAAGTTTCTGTAATAAATTAAAAGATTTTAGATAACAATATGCCATCCACTCTCACCACCTTCACTCCCAACCACATTCCCACTCCACTCCTATCCCCATTCTCAGATACTACGCCCGCGCACGCATTTTTATTATGTATTTAGATTGTGCTAGATTTTTACGATTCCTCTCACGTGTATCATTTGAAATGCGTGAATCCATTTACCTTTCATGTACGAAGTGCTTGATTATCACGATCCGAATGTTTATTTCCGTGTGCGAAGTACAATCTCTCCATGTACAAAAAAATATCAAGCACCTCAAAGGAATGAAACGCCTGTTATGTCCACGTCGTTCATTCCGGGTAATTCTGAGAACCAGCGAAATCATAAATGTACCATTAATGCATACATAAAAACATACACGAAATTTCGATTTTTTTATGCACCTTTTTCATATAAAAATGCGTGCGAGCGTACGTGTGAGAATGGGGATGGGGGTGGAAGGGGGTGGTGAGAGTGGTTGGCATATTGTTATTTAAAATCTCTTGATTTATTAGAGAAACTGATTTTGAGGCATTAATAAAATAAAATTTAACTTTAAATGGCTACAACAAAAATACCTAGTCATTTTAGACTTTGTGCCTATGCACACTTTTGATCAGTGAATCAAGAACTGTAACATACTAAAAATTTCAGCCAATTTCACCGAGGGCCAAAATCCTGTGATTTTATGCGAGGTCCTTTTTCAAATATATTTTTCAATTTTATAAACTGCGCACCGAATCGATTTGTGGCAATTAAAATACAATCACTAATTGAAGCTGAGATAATAATATCACTAATTAAATTGAACGTCAATTTAATAATAATAATAATAATAATAATAATAAATCTTAAAATATTGCAAAAAAAACTTATTGAGAAATATCATCTCAGTCAAAATGTGAACTTGAAACTTCTGACAAAAAAAGTGTATTATTAACTAAGATCCGCTTCGATCTTAGAATATGACTAAATATAGGATTTTTTTCTTTGTATTATTTACTTCTTACTTGCATTATTATCGGTCTATTTTTCACTTAGTACTATTTTCTTAATAAATTTTATAATTGTATTATCATCACAAGTTGTTCAAGAAAAGGAATTTACTTACAGGAGAACGACGTTTAAAAATAAATTTTTAGTGCAAAAATGATCGTTCAAAATATCTCCGTTTTGTTCTTGATGATTTAATTGAGAAAATACAGGGAAAGTTGTTCGATTCGAAGAGGCACATATTATGATGAGCAAAAAATTTCAAAGTCATATTTTTTGAGACTTCAAAGTTCACCTTCACTTTTTTAAATGGATTAATTGTATGATTTTTTTTACACAATATGATTTCTCTAACTATGCTTAATATATTATAGATAAACATATATTATATTATAGATGAACGTAATCATTATAATTGAATAATATCGAAATAAAAACTGTATCGACAGTCTGTCAAAAAAGTTTAATATATTTTTACATCCATATTAGAGCGACACTTACAGTATGCAGACAGAAAAATATGTTTTAATAAAATTTTCGAACGTGTAAAATTGATGTGCATGCTATGTCCTATCGCGTACAACGAAGCTGAATATTTAACGTGATCCTTGCGTAAATATATATTTTGGATTTGTCTACTATTTTATCAAATAAATAAACAGTAGAGTGTACATGGGACTTTCGACTCAAATTCAGCCTGCGGTAAATGTGAAAAGCCATGTTTACACGTACCGAGATTTTACCAAAAAATAGCGCTGGAAAATTTGCTGGATTCAACGTTAGATGCACTGCCGGAGCATCTCTGGAGCATCTCTTCTCGCAGACTTTGTCTGTATATCTCGAGAGAAACTTCTTAGTATCACCTTATGGCCATTAGCAAAGAACGGGGAGGTAGAAACGAGGTGCCTTAAATGCAACGCGTCAAGGCGTTTCCAGTTCCGCACAACGATTGGGAAGAAGATAGAATGAAAGTAAGATAGAATGCGAGAAAAGGAGGGAACATGACAGCGGAGAGAACGGGAAAGAAAGAGATGAATCCCGACGTTTTAATTCGAGATGGAAAGACTGGATGGAGAAGAGGATGAGGGGAAGAAGAAGAAGAAGAAGAAGACGGAAGCAGAGAGTGGCGGTCGGGTCGGGCGTACGTTCCAGATTTCTGGAGCCGTTCAATGATATTCCCGAAGAGAACGAATGAAGGCGGAGGGCTCCGGATGGCCGCAATGGAGTTGGATTTAGCTGGAGGGCGAATGGCAAACCGGGTCGCACAGAGCTGGAAGATGCGGCTGTGTGTTCTCGAGTCTCATTCTCTTCCCCGTATTTCTCCCCCCCCCCCCGCTCGCCGCATTCCTCTTCTATCTCTCTCTTTTCCATTCTCTACTCGCCACGCTGTAAGTACGTGTCTATCCCACATACGCGCACGCGATCATGTTATACCATGTGACTGAATAGTATTCGGATGCACTGGTCGATCTCTATCTGACTCCCGAGATGCAATTGACAGGTCCGTGTGGGTTTGTGTAAACCATCCGGAAAAATATAGCTCGCGAGGAACGAAGTTGCTATATTCTTCTCTCTTTGGCCAGTATCAATGCGATTTGGATGCTGATCGACAGTATCTCTTGCGAAACGGTAGAACGATAAGCGAGACTGACAAGCGAAACATTTAATCGTACTAGTAGTAGAAATATATATGTATCTGCTTGCCGATATCTATCGTAGCGATATCTTTCGCAATCATAAAGATTAATATATTAACGGAGATCTAATCCAATCTAGTTACATAATAAAAACAGATGGTTCATATACGTGTAAATATATTTTACTTTTTAGGTTTTTGTTAATTTAATTTCATTGCCATCTATTTTTTAAAACTTAAAATTATTGGGAATGCTTTAGAGTCTGAGGCTCGAATCGACAAGAATCTGTTATTAATATTGAGATCGATCGTTTTAAGACATTCTATATATTTCAAAATATATCGTCACATTGATGAAAAAAAGTGACACACAAGTAGAAAATTAATATATATTTTTGAGATATTAAAGAAAATCAATCTTATAAAACGACTGATAAAAAACAGTACACGTTTGTAGAGAGAGAGATAGCTTTCCTAATTTATCAGTAGAAAGCAGAAATGTCCTCTGAACAATTGCAACGATTGTTTATTAAAAAAAAAAACATTTTTTTAGTTAGATAAGATTGTTGTCGATGCTGAAATTGTTATAAAAAAATATCTTATTTGAAGTTATGCCATTTTTCCTTAAAAGCTAAGTATTTTAATTGTGTGACTTCATTTATAGAAAAAAATTCTTATTCATCTTATTCATCTTAAATTCATCTATTCGAATTTTAAAAATACAATTTTAAAGCATACATTATAATTGAAAATATAATAAATATGAAAGGAAAGTGCATATTTACTATCCTAATTAATACGTTGTCTAATTCAAAATTTTTTAAATCCCCTACTGAAAGGTAGCTAATTTCGAAATGTCTCACTTTTCTGTCAATGCGGATAATACATTTTACCAAAGTAATCCAATTTTCTCTGTTATCCAATTTTATATAGTATCGAATAATCTCATAGTAAGAAATGTAATTTCTATCATCTTACATTTCTTAATTTGAACTTTCTTGCGGAGAGAACATTTTTTAAAGAAAAAAATCCAGATAGATCGTCTTCTAAGAAATCTAATTCTGATTGCTCGCAAGAAACCGCGAGCGAACCGCATAGCTTTGCCGATTCAGGATCAAAGGAATGATTTGTATTTCCTTTCCTCATGGGTCTCATTCCGGTCGGGCTGCAATCAACGATTATAATGATCGATCTAAATTCAACGACGATCTCATGGTGCGAGCGACAATTTATTAACGATCGATTTGCAATGTAAATTCATGGTAGAGCCTGAGCGAGCGTCGCGTTACGACGATCGATATCGACTTTGCCGACGCGCGTGATCATTCCGCCAGTGACAACTATGACTCGCGAGAGTCGCCGATTGGCTGGTCACGTAGTACGGACGTTAATTACGCTTCGGTCCTGACTAAGAGGGAACTTTGTTCCCGCGGGGATTAGACTCTCGCCGGATTCCGGAATCGTGCGGCGGCGGTTCCGCCCGGTGTTAACACCGGCACACCGGATACATACTGAATAGGATGACGTGCTGCTTCGTTACTGTTCTCGTGACATCCCTTCTTTCGAGGTCAGTTAGGGACCGACCCTATCAGGGCGTTATGAACGATAATCCGGTAGATTCGCCAGTCATTGAATTTTGCCGTCGAGGCAATCTTTTCCCGCTATGTATCGCAAATGTGCTACTATTTCACCGAATAAATTATTCAGACATGCTTTTAAGAGTTCCATGCCACTCGCTCCCTATCCATTTATAGGTTACGGTGTTTTGCAGACCTTTACAGTCTTGTGTATATTATTGTACGTATTTTCTTGTATTAGCGAAATGAGTAATGTAAAAATAACTTTATCCAATATGGCCTATATCTAAGCGTACGATTCAGCGTACGTTTCTTCAACGTGTAAGAACTAGTGGTTAGAAATGAAAAACATTTCTTAACATTAATTAGAGAAAATATGAAACATTTTCAACATTTACATCTTGGTGCAATGATGATTTAATTATATGTGGGCTAAGGCGTTGCGAATTTGTGAGTCCAACATTAAAAGCTAGTGGTCAGATTTTAAATTCATAGAAAACATTTCTGAATGTTAACATGAAACATTTTTAATATTTAATATGGGTGCAGTGAAGATTTAAAATCCATGTAATTATTTACAAACGGCAAGTAAGCCATATTGGGCGCAATTACATTAATAATTAAAAATCGAGTAGTCGAGAGATGCTGCATCATAAATCAGTTGAAAGATCATGTATAATATTACAATATTCGATTTCGCGTATGATACAGATTTGATTGGAATTCGTGAAATCGATCATTGCAAAATGGAATACCGCGCACCGGTAAATCAAGGGTCATGAATAAATTTCATGTGTCTTAGCCCTTAAGAGCCTTAGGCTCGCCGCTGATGCAACCTCCGGCAATACCGTGTAATTGCATAATTTATCGTGGACGCAGTGAACCACGCGCTAATGGATTTCCGAAATAAATTTTGATAATCGCCCGAGGCGAACCGTATCTATAGTGATTAATTTTCAAGTCGATCTTAGTGCAGCACATTTGTGATTTCATATTGATAAATAATAAATAGCCCTCCTAACAACAAAATAAAATGCTAAAAATAAACACAAGAGCGGTATTATTGTATTTAAAAAAAAAAGATGTAAATTTGATTACTGCATATGTAAATTTTAAATAAATGTAAATATGATCTAGAAAGTATGCTCGAAAATAACCAATCAATCAGTTTCAAATTAAATAATTTCTTTTCATTTCGAATTCCACGATCGTACACGCAGCGCATTAACAATTCATAATATATTATCTATAAAATCGCATCGGTATACACATCATCATATATAGGTACACGTGATGAGTGTTTTAGATGTTTTACAATTAAATACCTTCATTTCCAACGAAACAGCTGTAAATAATAGAGGCTAATTTCGTGATTCATCAAACACGGCGCGTTTACTTGATTACTCTCAAAATAAATGCAGTTATTTATACGAGTACCAGAGATAAATTATGGTTGGCACAATTTCCGGGAGATTTAATTAATTCATTTGTAGTTCATTTATAATATGTACTAACTGGTGATCATTAAGAATATGTTTGTTATTAAGTAAGTTTGGACAGCACAAATAATTTATTTATTTAGGTTTCGATAAAGCTAAATTTATTCTTTTTATTCCAGATATGAAGTGATAATGTAAGTTTACAGTGCGCGCTCAATTCGATTCCTTTAAGTGCTTAATGCGCAAATTGCATTAACGCGAGGAAACATCGTTGCTGGCAACGCCCTGCTCAATTGCATAATTTATTCAGTGTAACGTACTCGCTAATGGATTTCCAAAATACATTTCGACAGTCCGACGGAAGCAACTCTGCACTATGGATAGCAGAGTGGCGAGATCACATGTTAGCATTGAAAGTGCAGCGGAAGAGGCATGTGCGAATACAGCGCATAAATGGGTATTAACCCTAAGTGATATAGCGATGTAGCAGGGGTGTAAAGTGAGAGTCGATTGACGTCTGAGAACGTGTCGCTGCCTCGATCAGAGGTATGCCGATCGAAGGAATATACACGCCTCTCTTTCGATCTTGATGAAATTTGATACACTGATACCGTATATAACGTAACGAATTGCATACCTATCGAGCGTCGTCTTGAAATAAAACAACCCTATCGCCGCTAATTTACCGCGAAAAACGAGGCGTTTAACGAGCCAAGATTAATGAATCTCCAAGAGTTCGATCGACACTGCATCCAACTAATCCTTCAACATACCGCATACGACATCCCAAAAATGGAGCGATCAAGCGCTGCATCGTTCGCCTTTGTTCAAGGATCAATTTAGCAAACAAGCTCACCGGCTCCGATCCATTCGGAAGGTATACGCGAGAGTGTGAGCAGTCGCACACGTCCCTCCTCTATCTCGGTACATCGGTCGGGATAAACGTAAGTACGGTCCTACATAAGACCTACTCCCCATCGCCTATCTATTCCATAACGTATGCTTCGAATGGGTATGCAAAGAAGGTTAGCCTACGATCGGAGAGGATCGCAGGAATGGATAGAGGAGAAGAGGCTCGAAGGAGATATAGTTGAAGAGAGAGAGAGAGAGAGAGAGAGGAAAGAGAGAACGAAGTAACACAGCGAAAGGACGATGCGATCCGGAAGAGGATCGCTCGAGCGGTGTGTTACAGGTTACAGGTGCCGAGGTGCGAGAGCTTGCCACGAGGTAGGGGTAACGGTAACGTTCGAGTCGAGCGGAATATAGAGTAGGTCTAGTCGGCGAAGGACGATTGGTACATACGTAGGTTCGAGGGCCAGGGTTTGCACGAGCGACCCACAAGTGGCGGAGCCCGTGTGTGCACAGGCGACTCTCTCCTCGCCTGGATTCCTCGCCATCATCCATTCCCGACCACCCATTCTCCAACTAAACATCGTAGCCGCTCTCGTCGAAGGCGATATCTCTTTAAAAATACTCCTCTACTACTACGTCTCGAGTACCTACCGCGGCAGATTCGAACGCGAACTCGGCACAAAAAGGACTCGTAAGTGCTAAAAATGTAGCTTTTATAAGAAAATTATCTTTTCCTAAATATGACAATATAATGCACTTCTTCCCGTCTTTTTATTCACATTTACCGCGTAACTCATAAATATTATCGTAAATGGTGCCTACAAGTTTTTTACTGACACACGAGCGTAAAGTGTTTTTCAAAGTGCAGGCTGACACGAATATAAAACGAGATAAAGAATTAGATTGAAATATTCTAAACATAGGCGTTTATTATGAGATTAAATTTAACCCGATACAAATAAAGTAGGTTTGAGTTTACACTCATAATCGTACAGCGTGCATTTATCTGTGCATACGAACACGAGCAAATATCTGTGATCTACTTTATGAGAGAGAAATCCTTTTTCTCTCTCTCTCTGCACGAGTTTAAATATAAATTCACTAACAGAGCATCTTCGCTTCGCATGAAATATAACTTAATTTGAGAAACTGGGAATTTATTCGTTTCATGAAATCATATTGAATTTCTTGTAGCTATTAATCTTGAAACATGTTATCGGACGTAAATTTTATGTGCAAGTGAGCTAAGTCATTAAGCACTAAGTTATGTCTTCATCAATAAATCCAATCCTATCATGTCAAAAACAAGAGAAAAGCGCGTCTTTTAACAATTCAATCTTATACCTATATTAATTTAAATCCTCTAATAATCAATAATTATATATATAGCAATATATATGTAACATATAGGTAATTGTATTTTTAATGGCAAGACGATGTCATTCCTAAAGGATTAAAAGTGTAAAATTTTGTGTGTTACATCAACTAAGAACTGGTCCATTTCTTCAGACGTAAAATTGATATATCAACAACAATATTATATCACTTAATCGGTAGCATTCTAAGATTAAAGTCTACGTTCATTTAATTTCGAAGCGACCATTTTGTCAGAAGAGGAGAATTGAGGTGTCATACTGTCGTTTCTTCACGATCAGTTCTCTTTAGATTTCGAGTACATTGGAGGAGCGGTGCCATCGATCGAATGATGAACGTACTCGCGACGGGGTGGTTTACTTTGCTGCTTTTCGACTCGGCCCGACCTATTTTTAGTAACCGATATTGGTGTTTACGCGTCATGGATGTTATTTTGTTGGAGGTGTTTCATCATTCACGTTGTGCCTATTGTGTCAAGTTGAGCAAACAGTTTTGCGCGGACGCGGTGTAAATAAATTTATGTGACCAAACGTTTCAGAATAACAGGTCTGTAAACGAACGCGCGTCGAACCTTTAGGACGTGTGCTCTCGTAGTTATTTCTATCTCGCTGCAAATAACTGGAACACCTACCGCTCGTGAAAGTAAATTCATCGCCGTTCTTTGAAATACGCTCCACGGCGATATTCCTTTAAAGACGTTTTCACGTCCGTTCGAGTTCTTCCGCTTATTAGATCTTCGTGCTGTCGGTACTTATAACGTTTTCAATTCCACTGTTTGCTTCCGGTAAAATCTATCCCAATACATCTTTATTCTTTGTACGTCGCTCGATTCGTCGGCGTATTTTATTTAATGCCACACTTTATAAATCTAAAACGATTCTCGAAATATCCACAATATTATGGCTACTTTATTACATATTATTATTGTCGCTTTATTTACTACTCTATTTTTGTTACTTACAATCAATGGAGCATTGTATGACATTTCTCCCTAAAATTATGAAAATGATCTTTTTTTATTAAGTATAAAAAAGTCCTATATTCGATCAAAGCAGGATCTTAGTGCTTAAATATTTTTCTTGTATGGATTTATATATATATACACACACATACACACGCACACACAATCTGATTCCGCATATTGCGCCGAAGTCTTTTTCAGTTTTGAAACGCTATCATAGAGTAGAACCAGAATACCATTTTACAATGCAATTTAATAATTTTTTTACATTAACAAGCATCTAGTAAGAGTATTTTTTATTTGATGTTAATAATCATTTGAAAAACTGCTAATGATTTTATTGCGAAAAATATTACCTCGACTGAAAATCAAATCTAGACTTCACGCATACCATGCGAGCATCCTCACAATTAGACTACAGAGAACTTTATATATTCTTTGCAATAACTAGTGAGGTAAACGTTGTATTTCAAGGAGACGGTAATAAACAATATGATACAAATTTAGATCTATGAGAATAAATCTAATTAAATATACGAAATGTCCTATATGCTTTTCTATATATATATATATAATCTCTCAAATAAAGCACATAAATATTTTTAAATGATTCGTGCTATAAATTAATAATATTGGCATCAAGAAAGGTCTATAAATATTACAGCTCGATTTTTAATTTAAAAAAAAGAGACAGTGAAATGATTCATTATTGGAAAAGGTAATGCTATCGATTCGGGTCATGTTATATTAAAATGAGAGCATCCGTAATCGTGAGAGCGTCGACATAATGATGAGACATAACGCCAACATATCAGTCTAGAGTTCGGAGATTTCATTCTCGCGCATACGCGTTTATAGCATCGTTTCCTGACACCTACCGATACGTAATTACCACTTTCCAGCGCGACGTAAGTCTCCTCCGTAAAGTGTACGGGCGCCGCCTTTTGCTATAACGTTTCAACCGTTCGTGCTACACCCGTGCTATACTCTTAGAACGTTCCAGCCCCACAGTAACGACGAACGAGACGCCATTTGGTACCGATATTAAACCGATATCACGTTAGATTTTCCATTTTTCTAGAGAATCGCTCGGACGATCTTACGTTACCGGCAAGTCGTTATCACCGCATGCGATTCTCATCCGCTAATACTTTCCCTGCGAGGAAAGGAACGTTCGGTAAAGGTAAAGGCGAATGACTGCCGCTCGCGCATAGATCCGGTATAAATTCCTCAAGAATATGGATTATGGAATTTTGAACACCCTCGCCCTTTCTCTGATTCGGCGGAGCTACGTTAACGAAGGGAAACACGCCGCGCGAGAACATCTCGGGCGCGGCTACGCTAAATAATTCCAACGCACCCGCAAACGGGCAACGCGAATTGTACCGCCATTGTACCACCCTTACGGGGGTGTAGAACGATTTGCGTAACTCCGCTCGAGACTGTTGTTTATTTAATGTTTGATGATATATGTATATATGTATCCGCACGCTCACAGTACTGTGGTTGTCGGATTAATACGGAAAATTAGACATCGCTGAAATCATACAAAAATATCCGAAAGAATAAGCCAATAAATCGAGAATTTTTGCAACAGTTTAAATCTCAGTTTAAAATCTCAGTATAATAAAAAAATGCAATTCCCCTATTATGAAATTATAATCAGTAAATTTAGATCAATAATCGCGGAAAAAAATTTATATACGGCGATACATATATTTAACATATAATTTATCCAATATTTATTCAATGTTTTGATTAAGAGCTATTATTATAATATTCATTATTTTCTAGGTAACAATTAGTCCCCACTTAATAGTTAAATGTGGTTAAATAATGATTGCATGACTATTATATCTAATGCAGTTCCACAGTAAACAAATGAAGTAATAATTTATGTTAACAGATTGCAAAGTAATTCTATTTACTTCGATATACTGTCATTATAATTTTCGATTACCTATCTATATCTGTAGATAATTAATATATAAATTATTATATAGTTTAAAAAATATTTTTATGCATAATTACAACTTCCTTTAATTAAAACATTATGAATCTACATGCGCACGTAGTGCAATTTAATAGCACACAATGAAAATTTTCACGGTTCCGCGAAATTGCTGACTTTCATAAAATTCGATGGCAATCAATCGCGCCGACTAGTTCATTATCAATAATTTCCAAAATTAATTCCCAAGTCCAACAAAGCCGATAAGCCCCGAAATATCGTGTCGCATTATTATACCCGAAAATGAAATTCTCTCGCTGCAAGGCTATCTTACGGCGCGGTGTCTCGTTAACACTAATCTCTGCATCTCGTAAACCGATGCGTCTTCTGCTTCTTCCATCCTGCTAGCAGACATCATCACGGTATCTCTTCAATCCCTCTGCGCGCTCCGTCCTGGTGTCGCTACGTAAATATTTGCGCGTTAAGGGATGAAAATAATAAGTCGACAGCCCCTTGAGAGAAGGTTTCCTTACTTGAGTTTAGAAGCGCTCATAAAGAGAGTAAAGTCGCTTTTGAGTGAACGCCACTAAGTAACGCGCTACTATATAGGCGCGACCCTTGGATATCGAGCGGCACTCATTGTCTGAATTACGTGGAACCCAAACGAGAGCAAGCTCGTTGAACCACGAGAGCCACTCGCCTGGCCTCGTATGCGATTTTTTCCGATTTCTTTATCGGTACACTGCTCGTATCTACATCCACATCATCTAATTGTAAGAGCAAGCGTACTCTTTAAAGTGAAATCTTATTTTAAGTGAAAAGTGTACCCCAGTCTTGAAAAAGAGTGGCTCAGTTTTCAATCTTTAAGAATGAAATTTCACTCTTCAGAATGAGAGTTCTAAAAGCTTTTGAGAACACGCTTGATTTCTAACGAATTCGTAGACAATGTTAAAACAAATTTTTTGCAATAGATAACTATAAGAGCAATAATAATTGTAATTATTGGAAGAACTTCATAAAAAATTATAAAATATGATACATTATAATTTATTAAAAGTATTATTATAATTAACATTTTAAACTCCTTTAGATTTATCCTATATTACTGATAATCTCACTGACTTTGATTTTTGACCCTTTCAATTGATTTAACTCGTATCTTACATCGGTGAAAGTAAGTACCATACACTTAAAGAATAGTTTTGTTAAAGTATCTAAAAATTTATTTAGATCTGAAAATAATTTTGTTAGACCATCAAAATAATTATATATGACGTATGAGTTAATTGCTAGAGTGTCAAAATTTTTTGCTGCAGCATGCATTGCCTATTATGCTTGAATGTCTTGTATAATTATTTTAATCTGACAAAATTATTTTTATCTTTATTTAGCTAAATTTTTAGATACTTAACAAAATCGTTCTTTCGATGTAGGTGTCTATTGCCAATAAAAAAATGTTAAAAAAAATTAAAAATTAAAGTTGAGAATTTTGCAGACGTAATCGAATGAAATGGACAAACGGACGGATGGAAACGACGGATTAACTGTGTGAAATTATAAAGTAATTTGATATATATACGTTACACTACTTAACAAGCTAAATGGTAAAACTGCTGGTAGTAAACTTAATTTGTGAATTATATGTATTTAAATATTTTAGTATTAATTTTTTTAAATAAAACAATAAGAATCTTATTGGGCCGTTTATGTGTGTGTGAATTAATTTTTTTAATTTAAATATATAAAGAACATTTTTTTAGCAGCCTGTGTATATAGTACAGTAAAGATAAATAAAAACAATATTTTCAAAATATTTAACAAACTGTTTTTATCTCAATTTCGAGAAACAATATTAGTTTTTTTTTGTAAACTGGTATTAATGGATTTTGAATATTTTCTATGAATTTTATTACGGCCTGAAAATCACAAGAATAGATTTCGTATATCGATTATTTATTCCGGTATTCGGTGATGGTATATGATGATGATCGCGCGTGACACTTGGAAATTATATTTCGTATCGAGTGTCTGTTTTAAACTCTTCGTGACATACGGCACTTTTGGCTGTGAGAAATTACACGTGCGCCACGCAACACCGTGACCGTGTCAAATCGCGAATTTAAATACAAGCGGCTGAGGCGCACTAAACCGGTCATTACATGCAAAACGTCGGAATGTCGGATGCAGGTTACGGAATTTCCTTAATGAAAAGTTGATGGTAACGTGATTATATAATTGAGGCGCCAAGAATGATGCACGACTATCCTGCAAATACCCCTAGATCCTAATTTTAGTAAAATCTTTAGAGAACTTTGTGTGTGTGTGTGTGTGTGTGTGTGATTTTTTCTTGGCTAAATGTATTTAATTAAGACATTAATCATTTTTTCTCTTTGCGATTTGTAATTTGAAATACCATTTTCGATTCTTTTATTCGAAATATCGCATAAATCGAAATCTATTGACACATTTCGATCGCAGAAGTAGATTTTATTACAGCAAAATTCAAATAGATTTCTGTATCTCGAGTTTTAACAGTAATAGCATTTATATATACTACGTATAGTGATTGCAACGAGATACTTGCATATTGCGAGAGATAGTTCACTAGAGCGGAAAATATAACACATGCGTTATACATAATAACAACGTTTTCTTTGAAGCTCGCAGAAACAACGTGAGAGACAAGAAAACATAATAAGGATATATTTTTCCAACTACTAAAACATGATTGCAAATGTTTGTTTTTCAAACATTTCTGAATTGCATAACTTTGATCACAATATTGCAAAATATACATAAAAATGTGAAGAGGTCTAAGAAAGGAACAGTGATTCGCATATTACTTATTCATATAATTAATAGTTAGAATTATTTAAATAAGATTATCAGTTGCTATTCATTGTCGTATATCGGAATTAGACATCGTGATAATTTTCATAATAATAAATTTACAGAGATAATCAAAAGCTTCGAATATTGTGATTACTTATGAAATAATAATAGTTAAAGGGTTACTTTGACTTCTCGAAGGAAAAATATTTTTCGCCGCTCGAACGGCATCATTATTCCCGAAATGCCGGTCATGGCTCGACGGGGGGATCTTCATTTTACTGTTTTCGTCCTACCTCGCTGTCCTAAGCCACCCAATTTACGGTGCAAACATTAAGGTCGTCATAAAGTACCGGCAGTCTTAAGACGCCATAAATCGCGTGCGCCTTTCCGCGCGCCACAACGTCGACCCTCCGCCATCCTCTCTTTCCCAACGCGCGTTCCTTTCGCTCCACTTTTGAGGGCGAATCTGCGAAAACCCGCGCGGCACGGCAGGTGTATTTCACTTTCGTGGCTGTAGTTCTCTGGAGCACGCGTGCCAAAGCAGCTTACCGAGAATTTCGTTGCCGTCTTTTGCCCGCCTGAGAGGGAAGATTGCGGGCTGAAGTTGCGCGCCGCCACCGTCGACGGAACAAAAGCACCCCCCTGCCACTTAAATATTAAATTCACCGCGGAGCAGAGAGAAGATGAAAAAATTAATTAATAATACGGTCGAATATTAAATGCCTTTGTTTCACACGCCAGCTTTATAAAGTTTACAACGTTTGACGATGCTCACATCCGGTCTCAGCGGCAAATTACGCGATGACGAAATGATGAGCTTGATACAATAGTACGATTATTAAATATAAATTTTCTTGGATTTGAAAAAAATGTATCCAATATGACACGCATGCATTCTCGCCAATTTTCGTACGGAAAAATATATATTTACCATTTTCCATAAAACTTGTTTCTTTTAAGATTCAATGCATAATCTTAGAAATAATTCACAGTAATCTTTATTGGAATTATTGATAAATTGAGAAACTTTTTTTTTATACATTTTATTTTAATTTTTTAGGATACTTTGAAATTTATATTGCGATGAAATTTATATGAAAAATATAATAAAATTTAGAGAGAGAGAGAGAGAGAGAGAGAGAGAGAAGAACAAAATTATATTTGATATACATTAAATAGATAATTTTCGTCTAATAGTTTTCTTATGATAATTTTAGTCTAATAGTTTTCTTCCTTTTTAATTTTGCATGCAATTAATAAAATATAACATTAAAAATAATAACTGTTTTTCCAAAGTCGTATTATAATATTTACACACAACACACAGATAAACTATTTTAATAAACTATTTTATAGAGCTCAAGTACAATAAATTGTAAAAAGCTAAAAATAACAGAAATATCCTACGGAAATAACATTTAGATTATGCGATCAAGAAATAGATGAAGAGCTTTGAATCTCTTTATATGTGACAAGGTATCCGTAATCAAAATCTATCGGCTCCATTCGCCAACCGCATATCCTTGCGGTATATCTATATCTAGCCTCGTCGCCGTATCTAAAACGAAATAAATCTTCTGGGAGGAAAGCGGATTAAAAGAAACTGAAAATCTATCCGGCGATAATAAGGACGAACGTTATATCGGTGAAGATTGAGTCGCAGGATAGTTCCGCGCGGTAATTCGAGGCGCAAATAAATCGATATCCCCCACGTTCGTCGGTTGTTATTATTAATGACTTTAGTGCTCGTCGTTGCGGCGATAACGGGATATTAGGTGGACTCTCATCGCTATGTAAAATTATAGAACGGTTTGGCGAGAGAACACAGACGTATTTCCGCATAAGCGGCGTCATTATCATTTTAGCGTAATTAGCGTTAGGTAATTACTGAGCATATTCATCATGGCATGTCTGGGATATCATACTCGAATAGTATTTATATATCGTCACACGGTGCATATTCATAGTCATCGCACGCATGCACGCATGCACGCGCACACGCACACGCACACGTTACAAATTGCAATAACGGTGCATGATGTGCAGAACATTTTTTTTTTCAGATAATAATAGAAATAACGACTAATAAAAGCATAATATAGTTATATTGGAGCGCAGAAATTCTTCATATAAAATAGCCAGTCGATATGAACTAAAAGTAACATAACATCGATGTGATAATTTCACACTCAGCAATATAAATGTAATATAACACATGTTATATTACATAACAATTACATTGCTCAATGCAAAATTATAACATTTATATTATGTTACTTTTAGTTGATGTTAGCTGAGATATTTGCACTTTGAATTACACAATTTTCTATTAGAACGTTTTTTTTTAAGCCATCTTCAACGATTTGAATCTAAAAGTAAGAAATTCGTATCCCTAGTGAACCGAGAGTAAGTTCTACAATATCCGGAAAGAGAAGTGCTTCTCTCTCCATATATATCAGTTACGCTAATATAATATAACCCAGTGCAAGCAGCAGGAAGGCAATCACAAAAAACAGTGGTAAGAAAAGGAGGAATACACGTACATCAAAGATTTGTTTTCACTTCACATTTGTAAACTCGCATGAAATCATTCTGTAGATTAATCAGACGATTTTATGAAATAGTTAAATAACACGCAGTAAATAACTCATAAACTAAAGTGATTTTAATGCGATTGGATTAAATGTCTTTAGCGACGAAGAATACATTTACCTCGAAACTCGGAAGCCGCGGAATTTCATACGATAATACAAACGTAACGTGACACAGTTTGGTAACTATCGTTACAATTATACGGCGCGGATGAATGCCAAAGCGAGACAAACAATGGAGGACAAAATGAGTCCACGGAGATGAGAATACTGAATTGTAGCAGTTGCATCGCCGGCGGAGCTGCTATTATCGCGGTCGCTCGTGCGTATGCACACACGTGCACGCGGATGCGCTTTCGCGTGACATCCGCCTAAACCGCTCTGTTTTGTAGCGCGTACAACGGATACATCGGGAATGCGAATGCCGCGTGTAAAAGGCAGCTCGAGGAACAGATGCGTGGCAGTGGGTGGTGTTAATAATGACGACGGTTCTTACAAGTCGCCTTACGTCAGAAAAGCACCGACACACCGTGCTGTGTGCAATTTAAGTGCGGCAGGCATCCCGTCGTCGCGAATATTCGCGCAAGACGTATACTCTTCCATCACGTACTCTATGTATATCCAATTTACCGAATGCATTTCATCGTTAGCATCTTTGTGAAAAAAACTCAAGAAAGAGATTAGCAGTCGCAACAATTTCAACTCGTATCAACTCGTATCAACAAAATACAGAAAACAGTATAGTCTTGGTAAGATAGATCGAGGCGAATTGGATCACAGAGCGAATCGGATCAATGTAAATTTTAAGATAGTCGATATTTGTCATTAATTTGATTACTTTTTTGTTTCGAAAGCAGCTCGTTTGAAACAATAAATAATAAAATTGACGATAAATATTCATTCATTATCTCAAAATATATATTGATCCGATTCGCTCTAAGTATAACTCAGACAGAACAACAAACGATATCATTAAAGTGACATTAAAATGAATCACAAGTGATTAAAAAGCGACTTTTAGTGATCATTTTAGAGTCATCTTGATATCATTTTGTCATGATGACCTGTGGTTCTGCTTGAGAAAGCAATCTCAATTTATTGCATTTTTTTTAAACAAATCAATAAAATTGTTATAAAGATAAATATTATTTTTCAATAAAGCTATTTTTTAATTTATTTTTCATTGGAAAATTTGTGTTGTTCCTATGTGGTCAAGGCTGTAGATATCCGAATTTTTTTCAAGAGTCCTATCGCGTCGGAATAATATCTTTATAACTTTGTTGAAATAATACCTTTAGAACTTTTGATAAAATAAATTTTACCGAGAAAGGAAAAATTATAGAGCAATTTTATATAAAATAGTTTAGTTAAAAAAAAAGTCTTTGTTATATAACAGTTTAAATACAAAAGAAATAAGCCATGCTATTTTATTCTAAAATCGTAGACTTGAGAGCGACAAATAATTGTCTGAGATTGACTGTAGTATTCTACCTTATCCAATTATCAATTTACATACGGAATTTCTTCACCCGAAGATATAGAAGCGGACACACGCTAACTTCGTTTAACCGTTCGATGAAACAGTTTCGGAGGAGCCGTTTTTGATTACCCGGCGCGGTACGCTACGTGAGTCGTAAATGTCGATTATTGTGAATTATCGGACCCGGCATAGATGCAAGTTGGAAGTTTCCAACTCGTAAGTCACAGAGTCGTATCCCTGTAGCGAGCTGTGGTGCGCGGTATGTATATGAAAGTACACTTCCCCGCGCGCGCGCTGGGTATATCTGGAAATTATACCCCATAATACAGCCACGGGACTCGAAGAAATTTACCGCCGCAACGTACCGCGTAACAAATGTACGAGTGTTAAAAATGTGGAGGCTAAAATTTCATAAGAAAATGTCGAGGGAAATACGCCTGTGCGCGCACAGGTGTTCCATTACAACGCCGGGTACAAAACCCAGGCAGGAGAGAGCGTTTAAAAGTTTATCTTCTATTTCCAAAGTTCTGCCCAATAAGTTTAAATTTTGTTACGCTAATAAACGCGATGTACTTTTTACTAATATTATTAATGTCGTCAGAACTAAGTAAGTTGGAAAGTAATTGTTACGAAATACCTACATACTATCTTTGTTTATGACGTCTCTTTTTGCTAATATTACGTACATAAGTTGCCATAAAATGAGATGATAATAATTGTTACGTGAATGATCAAGTACTTTGCAATGAACACCGGTAATCACGGTGAAACGTTAATGATAATGGTATCACTTTCTTGAAATTACTACGTCCTATGCACGTACTGTGACATATTATTATGTACAACATAAAACTTAATGTTGATTCACTTCATGAAAACTTACGTTACGGTCGTCTACTACGTATAATATATTTTGCATAAAGAGTCATTTATATAATGTGATTAAATCAACGCATACAACGTGAAAATTGTCCAAGACGATTCTTGTATATCTTATAGATATATCTTATGGAAAAAAAAAATTAATTTCGCAAATTTTAAAGGAATTTAAATGTCATTACAAAATATAAGAGGAATAAAATTATCTCAAAATTTAAGACAATTAAATTCATTCTTTTCACATTACTCTGTGTAATGAAATGAAAAAAATAATACATACACAATTCTATCTATAATTTTATAAAATAATCCGTTGAGAAATTTATATTAATTTTACTATATTAAAATCCAATTTTTTATTTGCAAATATTACCATATTGTTTTATTAAAGATAATTAACCCGAAAATATAGCATCTTTTTATTGCGTAAACGATAATCTGGGATAATTTTTACACTTCATTGTCGTTAATATTACTAATTATTCTACAATTTCTCAGTACTTGGTAATTTATATATATTTATTTAATATTAAAAAAAAACTGAGAAGAGAAATAGAAAAAAATAAGTACAGATTTTCGATTAGTAGAGAAAATTATGTATAATACACTATACAAATATAATACCGTAATTGAGCTTCAATCAAAGATTTCTCATTGCAGAAAAATTTTCCCAGGCGACTATTCCCAGATTAATCGGCGCCAGAGATAAATTCCAGCGCACAAGTAGATCCGATCGTGCAATTGTGTACGTCAAATGCACTCTCCGCCGAGAAACTTCCACGACAGTGTATCGATTATATTGCCCTCGACGTTGTCTCGGATACTCGCAATGCAAACGCCTTCGGCGTTATTAACGCCGTCGCAGCTTCGGTCCTCATGCTCGCAACTCGCAACAACCCCTTTCCATTTAAGATTCTCATTCCGGGCACGATAACGCTCAGGTAACCGAGACGATGAGGACGACGACGCGACGCGGCGCGGCGCGACGACGGCACCCTCGTCGCAAGGAACGTCGTGAGGTCTTGGTTTAATTATCTTTGCCTCCATGGGTCGGCGCCGACTTACCGGTCTGCGGTACCCTACCCTACCTACCTACCTTGCGACGACGTGACATCGTTCCTAATTCTCAACCCCCGCCGATTACATTATTAATACCAACGCCAGAGCAAGCCGACGCGCAACGTCAGCGCAGCGTCGTCGCGTCGAAGCGACAAGTTTTTGCCCAAGATTGCTGGAGGTGGGCATACATATGGATGCGAGAGAGGACGCGCCTGAGGACAGACTCGGGAATCAGTCGTGTTATTAGCGATCCTGTCGATCCTGCCGATCCTGCCGATCAGCGATCGTGCGAACGGATGTTCCCATTTATTTCCCTACGCCTCAAGAATTCAAGATACGTAGCGCGTGATTACATCACGATTTCGTTTATTTTATGAGATTGAGATTGATTAATATAACTATTCCATATACATCGCGTTGTACTGATATCGGTACGCTTGATTATTATCTTTCGATTATATTAATGAGTACTCAAAGATTTACATCTTTTTGAATATTCAGGAATAATCATTGAATATCGATGCATATGTACACGCGCATTAGTTTACGTAATCCTATTTACTAGCATAATCGTGATAGTAGCGGAAAGCTATAAAGTCTCGGTTTACATAATGTAAAGTAACTTCCATCGGTTATCTAAACGACAAATGAAAATAACAGATAGACTGTTTAAAGAATTGAGAAGAGAATACAATTTGCGATCCAGATGACAAAATTAACCGGGGAGTAGTTCACATTTTATTTTACGTAAATGATTACCTGGGATGTTTTCACATTTCAATTAAATTACCACTACTAGCAACATATTATTATGTATTGATTGCTTTCCGATTTATTGGCATTTGAGAACATTATAGGTATGGATTTATTATTAATTTAATTCACTCACAATTTTTTAAAAAAAGTATGTATATAAAAACAATAAAATCAATAATTATACAAACTGTTTTGCATAAAGTAGAAACTAAAATTTAGGCAAAAGGGCTCAAGAGTCGCACAATTGGTCAATTCGTTCTTTGCAACCGACAAAAATAGACGAAATGAGAATTTTTTTTTATTTAACTCCAAATTGTAGTAAAATTTCAAGATGTATTTTATTTATACTGACGCGATTACGTTGTCACATTTGATTCATTGTTATTTGGATTCATTGTTATTCTCAATCTAGGATCTTTGTCGTTTAACACGAATGAACATTGGGAAATGTCTATGAGGGAATGGTAAACACCAAGATTAATTGGAGTGTGAGAATTGCTCTTTAAAAGTTGCCTCTGAATTTGTGTAATTTTACGATGGCCCGAACTGGAGCCGAAACCGCTTTTTAATTGTAAGGTAACCAAATACATGTGAGAGAATAAAAGATACATATTGTCACAAAATATTATAAATTCTGCGCTCTACCAACTGCGTGTGACTTTTAAGCTCTTTTGCCAAATTTTTAGTTTATACTTTATATAAAAACAAATTTCAAACGGAATAAGCACCTTATTATGACAGTATATTTAAAAAAATTAAGATTTTAATGTAATACTTTTTTATAGCAAATTTTTTAAGGAATTCCATATTTTAAAGATTCGTAAAATAGTTATTGAAAAAGAGAGAAAATGTATTCAAAAAGAAAAAAAAAACAGTATTCATTTTACAGTTCACATTTTATTGCCGCTGCACGGATAGCAAAACACCTTGAGTGCAGACTATTCGATGCACTCTTCAATATTTCAATATCTGTTTAAACATTAACGACGTCTTTCATACAGATTATTCAAAATGTATGTTTATGTTCTTTCTTTGAAACGTTTCGCCTCGTTCTAGCAAGCTGAACCGTTTTCTATAAGCGATAATAAACTGAGCATTCGAAGTAACCACCAAGCGTAACGCCGCACACGCTCAACTGATCTGATTTCCACAATTTCCGCAGTAGCCTGGCGGATTGTCATGCGAAACGCGAATGAAGCCGTAATTTAACGCGCGCACTCGACGAGGAAAGCATGGGCCATTCAACACGAGCGAAAGAGAACCGCGACGCGAGGCGACGCGACGCGCGACGGATAGAGCGAGCGGGTTGACAGCGCGCGAGGGACGGCGAGCGGGAAAGCGGTAGAGCGGAAAATAATGCAGCGTGCGGAATTACAAATTACACGCTACTGGAACGGTGGGTGGGTCCTACCCTCGCGCGGCGTGGCAGAAAGGTTGTGTTCGTTCCGTTGATTACACAAACAACATTCATCGCAGCGCGGCTGGTAGACAGAGAGAGAGAGAGAGAGAGAGAGTGTGTATGGCAGAGGAGGAAGAAAGGGAGAACAGAAAGAGAGAGACAAAGACGTGGCGATATAGGAGCCGCGAATATCAAACGCGGTCGTTACAAAGCTCACTATTAATCTTTATTACAAACAATGCTCTGTGTTAATTTCGTGTAATTTCCCGCCCGTCATGCTCTAAACGTGCTCGCGCGTATACTCAAGTGTCATATTGTTTTAGCATGTGGCTGCAAGGATGCACAGTGCACATCTTTAATCGTGTGCTTTAAAGGGCGATACGTAAAAAGTGATGCTTCCAGATTGATACGACATACAGATAGATACGAGTATGAGATCATCAATTTTATCTGTACCTTTACAATTGGTAAGCAATTCGCTGGATAAGATAAGTGATAATTATTGAACGATGTTTTTGAGAGTTTAGCGCGAATGTGAATAGGTAAAGCCCATGAAAATAAGTTTTTTAATATCATCCCCTTTTGGTCCAATCAACGCATGTAATCGTTCAAGTGCGCGCAAAGCATTGCAATTCGTTCTAACGCGAGTTTTTTCATTTCGACATACATCCCTTCCGTATTCGCGTCTTAATTATCGCAAATCAGGATATTTTACGTGATCGGCAGAATAAAAATGACTGAAAATCCGGATATATTTTCGAGAAGATTTCCCTCTTTTCTCCTCAACGAGACGCAATCCGCACAGCAATGAAAAGCAGTGCACGGTGTGTTTTACGTAAGTGGCGCGTGAAATTGCGTGCGAATTGTGCGCGGCAGTAACGCGTGCCGTAGCTGTAAACAATGATACCATGCAAATATTATACGAAACGAGACCCGTGGCAGCGTCACGGATTTATTGGAAAACTCGATACTCGCCAAGTCCCGGGTCTCTCGAGAACACGCGACATGTACACACACGTACATAAAACAAGATAATTCCAGATCTCCGCGGATTTCATACCAAGCACGATTTTGCCCCTCATAAACAAACTGTGGAAAAAGCTATGGGAGAAACGAGATGCAGCGCTGTGCGCCTTAACGCGAACTCTATATACAGAGCACTTGATACTTTCTAGGTTGAAGCTTGCATAACAGAAATCCATACACATCTAAACCGCATATAGTAGTGAAAGGGTATTAACACAGTAATATCATGTAGCGCATTTTGGCTGCTTTTATTGTTACGCTATAAATTATTTCTCTACATATGACATTATCAATAACATGGAGCAAGTTTATTGTTATTTCGAAAAGCTTTCAAAAAGCTTTTAAACCTCATTACTACCACCAAAGCAATGTTCTACAATTTAGATCCATGTATTGTATCCACCAGTATTTTACTGAACGTATCATTATATTATTGACCAATATTTACATTTTAACAATAATGATATTAATCAAACGCGTACTGTTTATAATAATCGCAAAGCTGACTAATGCGACTGTTAATTGATTAAGTTTATCACAATGAGAATTTCCTCCAAAGACGACTGAACGCAGCGGGGAACGCAACGTATTATAAAGGGGGGATTAATGAGCATAGAGAAGATCTCTTAGATCATTACCCTTTACGAAGTTTGGGATGGTAAACCCCAGCGAGAGATTGTTAACGTAGTATTCCGCCGATCATATAACAAGGAAGTTGGTTCAACTTGCGGGCGCGATTAGAGTACAATGAAATGAAACATAATCATGATGATGAAATATAAGACTAAAGTATATAGAAATTAATAATAAATATGCAATCCTATTATTTTGGTCCCTTGCTTCAAAAATGACACAACTAAGAAAATGTGATTTTTGTCCTATCATGAATGAATTAAGTAAACATTATCCTTTCGTCAAAAGTGATCTAACTTAATTTTGTCAAAATCGTCGATAAAAAATCGTGAAATCATTACAATTCAAAAAAGGTAATCTGTTAAGGATTATGAAAATGACAAAATGATATTTGATCATGTTAAGAATATATTCCTTTCGCTGATATTATTTAATTATTTGCTTAGTCAATAATTTTTTCTGTCACACATTAAAAAATGTTTCTCTTTTTTCTGAGAGAAACTTAATATTTTAGTCGTGTCACTTTTGAAATAAGGGAACAATGATGTTACGTATAAATTTTGCATTCAGCATTAATTATTACTTTTTCTAATAAGGTATCAAACTTATAATAATTTTTTAAAAATGTAATTAATTTAAAAAAGTGTATCGTTCGCATTCGAAAAGGATAGAAACACAAATATTATTTAATTTGATATTTCTTACTGATACATCGTTCATTCGCTGAAATTATACTTTGACGCTTAATTTTGACAATAATAACGCGAATTATATCTCGCAGAATATTTATTTTTATATGAAGAAGTGTATCCATTAGCTCATATAAGATGATGATGATGATGAAATAATAATAATAATAATAATAACAACAACACAACAACAATAATAATAATAATAGTTTGCGAACGTGCGAATGTAACCGCGTGATTGATACGCGCCAGTAAAAATAAAAATGTAAAAGAAGCGCATCATGCAAGGATATTTTGTTATGTTTTTTACGCGAAATCGTATTGTAAACGATATATTAAAAAAATGCAAATATAATAGAAACAACCGAATACAACGCCAAAATTAAAAAGAAGCGAAATCAAAATATTTTGATATTTCTTATTGTTACATTCAATTGCGGAAATAACAATATATTTTGATATTTAGCTCTGGCAATAGCAACGCGAATTGTATCTCGTGAAACAGTCATTTCTACAGAAAGAAACGCCCCCATTAGCTCGTATGGATAATTCGCAAACGTGCGAATATATATAACCACGCGCTAGTAAGAGTAATGAAGGTCGGGCAAGGGATCTTATCTGTCGATAAGAAGCAGCTCGCCCGCGTCATCCCGTATATATCTCTTTTTTGGTAATCCCTGAAGATCGTCGCTTGGCGGCCGAATGAGGGCTTTGGCGTTCCCAGACGGCCTGTTTGTCTCTAATAGTCTGTATTAAACATCCTACCAACGAGCATTAGCGATATACGACAACCCGTAAACGCGACCCACTATTTCAATTCCCATTCGATTTAAATAATAGATAATTTTTTACGTCTATAGATCGATTTTTCTTTTTTAAATATTGTAGTGGCATAAAAATTTTCCAATAAAGACTTTCGTAAAATTCATAAAAATAATTGTCGTTAAAAAGGAATATGGTCGATGGTTAACCATCTATACGATCCACAATTGACGTTCGATCGGCGCGACGCGACGTATCTCCTGAATTTGCGAACCACTGCTCCACAAACACCTGCTATGTCGCCTGTAATGTTCTTCCCGACTGCAGTCTCACTTGGACGACACCGGGAGTCCCGGGTTATAACGTGGCCCGGGAACGTTTTTTGCGCGGACACGTCCCGGCACTGGCATCGATTTCGCATCTACCGGGTGTCTCGGTCATGAAAGGACTTGGTACGGGAGGGAGGAGAGGTCGAGGGTGAGGGTGCGGAGGCAGAAAAGGACCTCCATTATCGGGCGTCCCACTTTTGTCCCACGGTTTTGCACGGCAGTGCAGTGCCGTGTGGAGAGTGCCATGAGTAGCGACTCCTAATGCCATGAAATCACCACGTAACGCCGTATAACGTTCTACGTGCTATTTTCTACCTTCACTCCTAGTCGTTTTCTAATCCAAGGAATTCCAAGAGCGCTTGTTCCCCGTTGTACTTCCACCGTGGCATGAACGGCACTCTAATTTTACCGCAACCGCCTCCCGTCCAGGGAAGCATCTTAAAAATCTCTGGGCAGAGCTTTCCTGGGGAGTTCTTCTCGTGTGCCACGGGAAATTATTAGATGGCCCGTGCGATGTAATCGAGAGGCTGTATACATTTATCTCCCGCCCCGCTTGGCTGCCGACTAGTAGAAGCACTGAAATTCGCGCAGCGCCGTAAAGGTGTAGTAGTAAAGGTTTAATACCTGCAGCCGCTTAGAAAAACTCCATTTTTCGAGGACACAACATTCGTCAAGCACACAACAGTGCGCTCTACACGAGGGACTTAAACTCTGTTAAATCTGGTCGAATCATTAATTTTGAGACAAATTATTTCACTATTATACTACATTACCATCTTATATAAGTACGAGAGTTTGTGCGGGATTTAGCATGACGGAGATAAATTATTAGTATTCTTGCATATTCAATTAGGATGGCTTACGTTATTATTAATCATGACGATGTGTCGTCGTCTAACAAACATTTTAATTACTGTTGTAAAATGTTGTACGATAATTAATCGAGCAATACCTTTTATGTGTCATCGATAAAATGTCTTTTTTTTTTTTTTATTCATCGCATTCTACGTTCTATATCGCTTTAATATTTATTTTTACAACGTGCATCATAATTTCACAAATAACAGTCGGGTCGATGTTATTGCATTATTAGCAATTTACCAGGGCGACATTGTCGCCGCACAGTTTGAGTTTTCCTCTGCCGAATTTCACGTTCGGCAGTTCGGCAGTAATTAACCGAGGGAATGAAATCGCTGCGCGCGTTGTGCGTTTATCGGATTTTAACAATAACTCGGACGTTTCGCGTCGACATAAAAACGGGACAAAAACTGCGCGACCGTGGAAAAGATGCCGTTTGTTCGAAACAAAACGACATTATCCGCAATCGTCGGTGTACAATCGATTGCGTTGCGAAACTCATGTAAAACAAATCATTCACCGTTGTAGACGATATCGTATTCAGACACAATGCATTTCCATAGCGCGCCGTCGTAATTTTCGGATGCCCTGCTTCGCAACTTGTCCCGATTCAACGGAATTAATTTGATTACGACAACGACGGACATCGCCAACAACAGAGTCGGCTAGTACACGAGGCCGCAGGTTGCATTTCTCTTCTCTATTTATGGATATCGATCCGGACATTTCACTTTCGATATAGCTGTTTGTAGAATTTTAAAATTAAAAATCAGTGGCTGTATCGATGAATTTCCGACCGTGCGTCAGCAAATTATTATTTTATAATATTTTGACTTTATTCGGTATTATCTTAAAAATGGAATACGTCATATATTCTGTGATTGTTTAACCAATTACGCCATTAAATTAAATTTTTAAAAGAGGTAACGGCGATCGAGAAAATTAATTTTAGTTAATAATCAGGTTATTTATAAAAGTATAGATAATAGGTTTTTATAAAGGTCTAGATTATAAATATCTTGCGCCATTAAAAGAGTGTGAAATGCATAAAAATTGTGTTGCATGAATTAATCCTCGGCTCGCAATCACATTTTTATTTCTTCCGTCCTACAATCTGGGTCTTTTTTATGAAGCGCAAGCTTTTTTTAGCTGTTCTACTAGACTTTCAGAAAAAGTTCAGGGTTACATTTTAACATCTCTATTACAACAATAAATCGTTTTTTAATTCACACGTTAAAACCTTTATTTAATAAAAATTGAAATTTGAGCAAAAATGAGGGTGAAATCTGAGAGGAATACGCTTGTGCCAAAACAAAAAGACCTAGCTGCAAACAGAGGGTTAAAAGTGGTCTATTTCCTCGAACGTAAAATTTACGTATGAAAAGCAACGCCATATCGCTCAATATCGATAGAATTCTAGAGTAAATTAAATCAGTAAATTTAATCAGAGTAAATTATTTACAAAAATTTTAAATCCACTTATGAGCGTGATAGTCGATTCGCTTCCCTAGAAAACTAGGAATACGACTCAGCGTCGATTGCGGCAACGTCGCTGTTGGCGAAGAGAATAGCGTCGTATAAACCATCAGGAAACATGGTTTTGAGCTCTTACGGGTACGCTATCCAGCATCCGGGCGAAGTTTACCCCCTCGCTCCCTCTTTCGCCGTTTCTCGACACCGAGCTATATATACACACGCCGAAGATAATCCACTGCTAAGCTCGCTCGATTCGCAAAGACTGCGCGCCGTTTGTTTCGGGATTTGCCATTCCGCTTGACTCTCTTCGAGCTCCCTTGCCACCGCTCCTCGACACGTCGCTTCCGTCCTATCCGCGAATTCCCTATCTCTTTCCGACTATCGCGAGTACCGCGATAGCTCGACGAGGCAGCCAGTTTCTGGAGAGAACTACGTCAGGGAGTTCGTGAGACTTTGGCAGCGTGGCGAAGAGACAAAGGGAAAAAGAGGGGGGAGAGCGGGGGGGGAGAGAAAGAGAGAGAGAGAGAGAGAGGAAGGAGGGGGGGGGGGAGGTAGGAAAGAGGCAAGACTGACGTTTCTCTACCGGCTGAACATTGTTGTCTCGCGCAAAGGGTCCCTCTGCCACGAGGCGATAAGAAAGAATCCACTGTTTATCTGCACTAGTTGCCGCTGGCACTATGGCCGCCATCATAGTGAGAAACGTGGTTCATCGTGGATAGAGAAATGAAGATTGTTTGCACAGTGTAAAACGCGAGGGAGGAAGCGAGAACAGTGCGACGAGTGATAAGCATGTGCTCTTTTGGATAGAGTGAGCACCGCTGTGAAGATAAATACTGTCTCGAGGAAACGCTGAATGTATCTCTTTGAATTAATTTCAAAGCACAGACTTCCGCCCTGCTCCTTCCTAGTTTTTAATCGAAGGACTGGCGCAAGAACTTTTATTCAGAACATCCAACCTTAATTTTAATAATAGATTCTTTGAGCAATTTGGAGTTAGTTTTTGCTTAACTATAAACTTAGGCAGCAAACTGAGCTTCTTCTTGCTATCGAATAACGAATCCATATTGCCTCTTTAAATTCAGCCGGAGCGTACTTTTTCAAGAGTTTAATTCGAGATCTAATAACCGTATGCTCATTTACAAATCCGTACATTTGACTCTTCTTTCATTATTTTATATACATATATATATAGGATGAGTCGAAAAAAATAGTTATGTTAATCGGAATCTAATAGTGCGCAACAGTTAGTATTTTATGTCAAGAAGAAATACAAAATTCTCTATGCGATCGAATCATATCTGTTCAAGAGTGTCAAATTTTCAAATTTAACTTAAAAATTATGAAATGTTAATTTCTGAATCGGCGATTCAACCGAATTCACTATTAGATTGCCCCTCGCGAAGGTTTGCCAATACATAGACGAGGTCCATTCCGAATCCGAATTTCCTATATCTCCTCAGTCACGTTTGTTCTCTTATTCACCAAAATCCCTCTCAGTATTATCTTACAGCCAATTAGGCACGTTGATTCAAAACTGCGAATCCAATATCCAAAATGGCGAATTAAAATAGTGTTTATGCTCCTTGAAACTACACGTGACGAATAATAAACACGGAAGCAAAAAAATATCGCTGATTCAGAAATTAATATTTCATAATTTTTAAGTTAAATTTAAAAACTGACACTCTAGGCAAAACAGAAGATATAATCCGACCGAGATTTTGCACATTTCTTCTTGGCCCATATAAAATACTAACTATTGCACACTACTAGATTTCCATTAACACGACTTCACTTTTTTCGGCCCACCCTAAAATATATGTAGATATGGTCGAGGCTAGTGCCTAATAATATTTATATAAATTTTAAATATAGCTTCCCGTTACAATTGCGCGCCGATTACTGTCATGTTTAAAATACAATCAGAAAAATATTAAAGCTGAAATAGTAATATTTACAAATTGAATTAATCGTCAATTTAATAATAATGCTAATAAGCATCTTAAAACACTGCAAAGGACTTATTAATAGTATTAAAAACACAAAGAAGGTTATCATTGTTATACAGAGTTGGGAAGTAACTCGTTACTTGTAACGCCGTTACTCATTCTTTATTGAAAATAGTAATTGTATTGATATTCCAAAATAACGCGTTACAATTTTTTTTCAATATAGGTAACAATTTTATATTTCCTGGTAAATATTTAGAACAGGGGAAGTATAGCTCTGATGATCTTGATCTTGACATATATTGTTAAGGTCATGACCGGTAACCTCCAAGAAGTTTTAGTCATCGCTCGTTATTCATTAAAAAGTTATTAACAAAATAGTTTTAAAAAATAACGTCTTATTTTTGCTACATACAATTAAGAACTATTCCTCCATACCCTCCCCTGCTTACATAATGACTTTCCACGCAAAGCGACTTAATTATTAACAAATAAAATTCCTACTTCTTGCGAAAAGTCAAACACTCCTAAATATTTACTTATTTCCTTTATGGCATTAATGATAACGCAATGACTCTTTTGATTAATGATAATGAGTATAATCGTTACTTATGTCGTTATTATACTTTGTACATATACAATACAATGGAACGTGCATGACAAGTGAGTTTTAAAAGAAAAACTATGTTATGTTTGACCATGTTGCGATTAACCATCATATAACCACTAAAAATCCCGTGTGGAACTGGTCAATTAATAACAATTGGATGCCATTCTAAAAAAGAGGTCATCAAAATTTGATTTAAAAAATAACGGAAACAACCCGTTACTTTTTGAGTAACGGTAATAATAACAAGTTGACTTTTTCAGTAACGAGTAACGATAACGAGTTATTTTTCAAAAAAAAAAGTTACTTTTATAGAGTAACCTCTATATATCCCAACTCCGATTGTATATTATCTGGGATTACAAACATTACAACGTATACACACATTGATATATATATATATATATATACGTCGAAATAAACATTGTCCGCAGATAGTTAAATAGGAAATATTTACGATTAAATTTAAATTAGCTGTATGATTAATCCCTCCATTTTAATGTTCATGTCGGTTTAGAAAGGCAGCTGCTAACGAGAGCGTCGCGCGTAAAATAGATTTCTCTGCATTATACGTATTTATCGTGTAAAATACTCGCAATGCACAAATCGTCGTGCGCGTTATCGCGACCCATAGAGCTACGCCAGAAATCCGTTTCATCTCGCGTCACTTTTTGCGACGATACGGCGGACGATTCGGCAAACGAGCATAAAAATGGCCGTGCGTGCCACTCGTTGATCCGCTCCAATTCGCGGACGAGCGCTGATGCCGCGAAAAAAAAAACGGAGTAAAAAAAGCTAGATGCTGATACCACCTGGCGTCGAATCATCGCCGCGATTATTATCGGTAGCCTCGCGCAGAATCACGCCAAATATCGCGTTCATTTGCAAATCACCTCAACGATACGATATTTTTCATCGGACTTTTTCTCTACAACCGGATATTTCGATCGAGCCATTGGAGCTGCGTCGCGTAAGCTTCTTATGAATGTAGAACGTGACGTGGAATTATGTGGAATGACGAAAAATATGTATTTGAGGATAAAGACGGGATCATAAACTGAAACACATATATACTCTGTACTTTCGTCGGGTATAAAGTTTCACTAAAAGTGAACCCGAAAATAATAATTTTTGCCCAGGCATTAATCATTATTAGAATTTGAAATATGAACCAGTGACAATTAATATTCGTATAAGTTGCAGAAGTCAGAGAAAATTTTCTACAACGACTGCACGGAAAGAAGGATTTTACTGAAGCGTTTTAAAATTTAACTAGATCTAAAAAATATAATTTTGTTTGAGTTATCGAAATAAATCATAAAGGATTTGCGTTCAAATCGATTGCTGGAATGTTAAAAAACTTTTTGCAACATTATTATCATCAGCGTTTAGAACATTCTACATAATTATTTTGATGTGACTCAACAAAATTATTTTCAAAGCTGCGTCTAGTAAAATTTTCCACAAAACCGTTCTCTTTCCACGTGGCATAATATAGATATACTGCTAGTCTTTCTCATCCCCCTGCACACGTACAATTTTATTGCTAGTGGAAGACTGTAAAGTTAATTAATGGCACATAAATCGATAGACAAGAATCGACTCGAGGATAACTTTCGAACAACTTCTCAAGCGTTGCATTCCGGATGAGTAAAACTTGCCCAATTATGTCTATCGGAAAGGACGTTTTTTTTTTTTTAAAGGACTTAATTTCCAGCGATTGCGGTCAGTGTTACAACTCGTCTCGCGTATCTCGTATGACGCGAAAGTATTATGACCGTGCAAACACGCTCGGCAATTACAATGCTGCGTAATTCCGTACGAACAATTAAACGTACTTTTGCACGGTCGATGCCACGTCGCGTAGCGAGTATACCGCGTATACAGCGCTTGTTCGCTAGCGGGCTAATTCGAGGTGCATCGACGGCGTGGCGTGGCGGCGGCGGCGGCGGCGGCGGAGTACACGACGTGCATACACGCATCGTGTAACAATAATCGCGTAGTTAGAATTTTGCACTCGCGCGAGCGGCGTGCCGCCGCGGTTTACCTGACTTCGGGATGCAGGTAATGAGCCGATTAAACGTACAAGTGCACACCCCTCCGCAAACATTTCCTCCCTTTTCATCCTCACCCTCCCTCTCCCTCTCTTTCCCCTGTCTATCTCTCTCGTCCCTCTCCCCTGGATTCTCCGCGCCTTTGTAACAGATTATAGCGCATTTCGCATAACACTGGATGGAAACATAACGCGATCATCCCTCTGCCCCTTCGGTAGAAACGCACGGGGCTTTAATAATAATCGTTATAGTCGTTTGCCGCGTTCTCTGTAAAAGCTGTGTTATTCATACTTTGTTTTCTATCGATAAGAAAGAAAGAGACAAAGAGTCGTATTATCGTTCCGAGAATTCTTTTGATGTAATCAATCGATGCAGCGTCGTATACAATTTGAATTGAACGCTTGCAATATCTCTGTCTCTTAAGAGAAAAATCTCAATTTTCTGCGAATTACTTCTGTTATTGTAGAGATGTTATTAATCGTAGAAACAGAATAAATAACGTTCAAGCCATTGATAACTTTTTTTCATTATTTTCAAGAATTATTAATATCATATCGGCTTAATTTTCTCGATTATTACTAAAAATTATTAATAAGACGCTAATTTATCTGTATATTCATGTATTATTCTTTATTATTCTTTATTGTTGGAAGCAATGAAAAGTAACGAGAATCTTTTTAAAAAATCCTGTTTTCGTCAAGTAACGTTTTCAGGATATTCAGGTTCCTTTTTAATGTATATAAATGTATATAAATGTAGTATATACTGCGCATGCCACTCACTCGTGAAACTCGACAATACACACGAGGAAGCTCGCTAAAACCCGTGCTTGCAAATGCTCCCCCACTTTACCCTCGTGATGCACGAGAAGGCTTGACACATATTCGTCTCAAACGAAACAAATTTTACATCTCGGGATATTCTTTCGCGCGTTACCTCCGGATGAGTACGCGGAAAGTATAATTTGCTGAATCTAAAGTATCTAAAAATTTAGTTAAATACAGACTTGATAATAATTTTATTGAAGCGTCGAAATAATCGTGTAGAACACGTTCAAGCTGATTACTAAAATGTCAAGCCAACCAAGTCATTTTCAGATACGTAGTACAGTTAAATTTTTAGATACTTTAGCAAAATGATTCTTTTTATGTAATTGACAATCATAAAATGTAATTCGTGTAACAGTAAAAGAAAAAGTCGGCGACAATATATTTTCCGCTTAGAGATGTACGTATGTTTCATTCCTACGTTATTTTAGCGACGGTGATGATAGTACGCAGTACGATAAATTTTATGTAATTAAGGAGACATTTCTATTGTTTCGAGCTCATTGTGTTCCTTCTGTCTTCTTTCCTTCCATTCCATTTACCTTTATGTCACTAATAAAAATCACCAATTAATTCTCGCGCATGTACACGCTCGCTCGCCTCAACTTCTCGCTCGCTGTCCAGTATATATTCGCCCATCGCATCCATTCGCATCCGTGCGACGATATTTACTGCATCGTGTCGCCATTACAGTGCACCCTTATTCACCAACGGCCGGGCGTCGCGCGTTCTCTCCGCCCTCGCTTGCGCGACTAGTGATATACTACCCCCTTTAACTGTACCTCGAACGGGGGTACGCGTTGGTACCATCGCTCTCGTTTTTAACCGTTTTCCGATCTTTACAACGGCGTGGTGTCAGTCGCGCATTGTATCTCGTTTCTGCGGTAAAGTCCTATCAAGACCAAGAGAACCTAGCCGTAAATTATATCTCGCTCACCTCCCCTCTCTCCCCCCTCTCTCTCTCTCGTGCGCGCGCTTTCTCTCTCCCCCGCACTTCCAGTTGCAGTCTTTCTGGCGCGATAAAGCGCATCGATCCTATGCCATCCGGCGGTCCCGCAGGATAAATGCTCGACGTAGCCGGGCATCCCCGAAATTCCCGTACCCTGGTGCACGCATGCACGCAACACAGATGTACGCGCGTGTTCGCACGTCCACGTCACGTGCGAACACGCGGAGAAATATCCCGGCGTTGCAGTTGTTATCCTGGAAATTGCAAGGAATTTCCAGTGCGGATCGTCCGAATGACGGTGCAACGTTTCGTACGCGGCGCGGTGCCCCGATAAAACACGGTACAGGTGCACCTCCGCTCCCCGGCGACGTCGATCTCTTTGTTCGACTCCCTCCCGCTATTCGTTTGATTCGGCATTCGGGGAAGGACATGCGCTTGCCCGCTCGTCATTTTTATCCCGGCAACTGGCCGTGCGGTTCCGTGACTGACGCGGCTTCTGGATTTATAATGTTCCATCCTCTTTCTCCGCGCCATGTATCCACACCGGGGATACGTTGCAGGTTGCATCGGATCGATACTCGGATCGGTATTCGTAAATCTCGAATCCATCGTTCTTTCGATTATATAGTTTTTCAATATTATTGCAAACAATACTTGAATTGTAGGATAGGAAAATCGACGGGAAAGCAAATGCAAAAATTGTGCCATTCGTAATCCCGCGCTTCAAGAAAAATGACAGAAATGTGATGTGATGTCAAAGTGAAGTATCGACATTCAAGAACAATAGCACCATTTTTCATCGATCTATCTTTATTATCTTCTTCCTGTCTCAATTGTCAGTTTTCAGCGAGAAAAGTCTTTGGAAATTGTAGCATTTTCCACTGTATGTTCTATCCGTTTAGACTCTACCTTGGCAACGGTTTAATTCCACCTCTAATCCAAAACCTCCTCCCCCTCCCCCGAGCGTCTATCGCAGCCCGTTCGTCACGAATCTGTCCTGGGAGAAGCGTAGTCAGTCGCAGCTGACAGCGCGAACGAGGGAAATTTCCACGTGTGCGAAAGGTTTGTTCCGTTTAAATTAAAATGCGTGCGAGTCCGAAGGACGGAGCGCGTTAGAATTGTTGGCGGACATTTCCATCGACTTTCTCTCGAAATAAAAACTGTACTCGCGAACGAGCTTACGCGTGAAACGCGCTTAAAAGTCGACCGCCTCTTCCGGTGCAATTTATTGAGAAATGCAATTTGAAATACATCAGATATCGATATGGATTCATCGACGTTGAAGATACGAGAGATACGTAAAGTATCTCTAAGTGTAAAAAAAAAAGAGGAGATTTAAATAAAATAGAAACAAAATAAATTTAGAGAAAGCTTTTTATTTTGATTCGTTGCGAATCGTGCCGGCAACGAGAGCTGGCTTTAATAAAATCTCCCCCACGCCGCTGGACCCATTTCAATCATATTAACCCGTTTTACGTTCGGCTGTTTTACGTGACAATAATCATAAATTATTGTCTCACTAACCACATTTGTTTTGTAAATTATATCTGGGGGATAGATTTATTGCGTAAAACGAATATGTCGATGGTAGTTTCGATGGAATATAAATTTTTTGTGATGCGCTTGGTGTCTGAATTGTGTTTGACGAAATTGCATATTCTGGCTGCGAAATACGTAATAAATATATAAAATTGATGTACAGATTAATAGATGTCTGTCAAACTCTTCATACGCAAACAATGCCAAATTTCTTATTGCCGATAGCCATTAATCGAAAATAATTAATATTAACTTGGAGCACAGGAATTTTGTTGTCAAATGAAATGGACGTATTATTATGTTTCCTATTAATATAATAATATAATTATTCTATCAGGAATACATATAAAGTAAAAGATATACGCAATAATAAAAGAAGTAAAGTAGACACTATACTGTTATCTATATCGAGAATAAATAGAGTTTGTTCTTTCGAGCAAAACTTTTCGCACCGTTCACCATGTAGTTTCTCTTTTTTTTCCAACGCAGAAAGGAGGAAAAATAAATCGTACAAGAAAAGTTCAGCTGAATAAAACAGACCTGTATATTGGCAACTATGTAGATGACAACTATGCAAGTTATGTGTAGAATTAATACACACACACAGAGTTATTATACTATAAAATAGTTCAACTATATATGTACATTAATTCTACATATAAAACTTGTGTAATATCAAACTTGTCACCTATACTTGTTTGTGTATTATTAGATATCAAAGGAGCAATGGACAAACAGAAATTCCAATCCCTTGAGTTAAATAATATTTTGTTATTTTTAACTTCCATGTCAAATGTAAATTAAACAATTTTTATTGTTGAATTGCTCAATGTGAAAGATCGTATGTATGCACACTAAAAAACATTTTTGTATCTGTGTTAGAAACAGTCAATATCTTGTTAAAATTTTGCATCGATTTTTAGCATATCCAAGTGTTAATTTAATACAATGTGATTGTATTATTTTAACATTTTGTATTAGATTGATATTCAACACTTTTTTAGTATTAAAATAGCACAATTTATGAATACGTAAAGAAATAACAAAAATAACAAAAATAATTTTTAATATTCTAAGATAAATGAATATTTTCTGATATATACAAAAATTAGACTTCATCAATTAAGGCCAAAGAGGAAGATTTATAATGAAGTTTGAGAAATAAAAAGCGAGAGAGAGAGAGAGAGAGAGAGAGAGAGAGAGAGAGAGGAAACGCGAAATTTCTAATATATATACATAATAATTATAACGTTAATAAGAATTCGCCAAATATGTCTATCAAATCAATCATTTGACGTTTGCGTTGATCGATCACTTGGCTTTACTATTTTCCATAATGAAGATGCTCAGCGTAGTCTCGCACGATTCTCCCAAGGTTGATACAATTTTTCTTTTATCACCGTATCCATATTCTGGAGCGCGTCCATTATTTACGCACGCTCTGAGAAACCGTGCATCGTAGTAAGTCCGAATGCACCGCACCGACTGAAATAGTAATGCCACGTTTTACATTTCATGCGACCGAAGGCACGCCTCCACGCCGAATACCGCGGTATTATTCACCGGCGGAAACGGAACAAGCTAAGCCTCGACCGCCAACTTTTCTTATTCCAAACTCGTTCCAAATGCAACTGCATCGGCGGTACTGCATCTACGTGCAAACATACATGTGCGAGATTAGCTAGCTAACGTGAGAAAACAGGCGGAGGAAGATGTTTCTCCTATTCTGGAATTTACACCCCTTATTAAAAGAAATGTATATATAAGAGATAAATAAGAAAAAAGTATATATAAATATAAAAATGAGTATGTGTAACTGAGTGTAAAAAACGCAAATTACAAATAAGACAATTTCAGTCAATAAATGAAAGAATAGAAATTTTACAGAATAATATAATACAAATTAATTTTTTTTAAGTACTTTGTCTTAAATGTAAAAGATATAATAAGTAATGAGTAACAAGTAGTTTGTAACAAGTAGTTTTGAAATATAGGATCGTTATGTCTAGATAAAATGCGAGATAACGGAAAATTGCTACCTAATATTTCCATCAAAAGCAAGTTATGGAGATGCGAAGGTTTGCAATGCATAACGGTAGTGTATTCCAAATTTCCGCATCTGCATACCGAAATATGTCTTTGAAAGTCTCTAATTTGCATCTCAGTAGTAAAAGATTCCTTTTGCTCGTAAACTATGTAACAAAATTTTCTAGCAGTGCGTACATACTTGATGAAAATCAGGTATACCCGAAAAGGCAATTAAAAAATCAAAACTGTATGGAGAATGTGTTAAATAAATGTTATATATATATATATATATATATATATATACATATCACAAATGATAAACAGCAGAGATGTACATACTGTATATGTAGATTTGCATGCTGCATATATTAAGCAAAATATTTTCCTTTTGCGATTTTTTTTTAGAGCTACAAGATGCCAGAGGATGCCATCCAACTTGATCGCATTTCGGCTTTTCTTCCTTCGCCTTGGCTCTATCTATTCCCGGTCTATCTTCTTTTCTCTCGTTTACTTCCGGCTCGATCCTAGGCGTCGCTAGTAAAAAACTAGTCGAATAAATATGTCCCGTATTCTTTGCACGGCCATTGTGGTCGAGGCGTCGCGGTAAAATACGAGGCCTTTATTATCCTATGAGTCTCAGGCGCGGCGGCACGACCAGAATAAACTCACGACTACGATAAACTCCATGCAAGACCTACGGTCAGAATAAAATAGCCGGAATCTTCCAGAAGACGCTTTTCTCGCGCATGTCCGTGTCGGGCTTTTCTATTTTTTATCAAACAACGAAATGTAATGTTTTAGAGTCTCCAAAGCATTAGACAAAATGAAAATTCAAACAAAATTAAACGAGTACATTGTTAACACTATATGTTACAAATGAGAAAATACAAGATTAATGTATATATATGAGCGTATCGTTTTATAGTAAAGTTGTATGAGAGCATTTGATGTTGAAATTAATGTCCATTTCAAACCAAGCCAATTGATATATTAATTTCAAAATCAAATGTTCCCACACAACTGGAAAAAGACTGGTAATAATAATCAAATCTAAATGATAGTTACTAAAGCTTTGGTGAAATAATTTCAATTAAATGTTCGATAAAATGTTCGGTTAATACAACTAAAATTATAACTAAACGTTTACTTTACTTTTTTTAATTATTATCAAATGGTTGATGAATGTTATTATGATTGGTATAATATTTATTTAATATTGCGCACCAACGTACGATACAAAATACATCTGCTAACTATTATCAGATTTTATAAAATCGGTTCAAATAATCATTACAGTGAAACAACTGATCTCGAAATCGATACTTAATAATCGAATAAACCATCAAAAACCATCATAAAAAACCAAAAGTGAACCGAGAACAGTAAGCTGCCACCACCATGATTGGCGAGCGGGTATTTTGCTAGGTCACGCTAAAGCCAAAGGGATGAGAAAAGTGGTATAAATGAGGAAAAGAGGAAGAGAGGAAGAGAAGGAGAGAGGGAAACGAGAGAAAGAGAATAGCTGGGAAAAAGGATGAGGATGGAGGAGAGTCGGGGCTCTCGTTAATAACCGGACTCGACTTGATTATGGTCGCCACCAGCAGCGCGGCGCATCGGCCGCTTTAGCCTCGGCACGGCGGTCGCATCGAACGAGGTAGTCGCTAATGGGCCGGATATGGATGAAAAATTATCTCGGCTTAATGCGCGCGCGAGCGTGAACGCGAACGCGAGCGCGAGCGCGAGCGCACGGGACCGTTTTTCGTTATTACGCGAGCTCTGCCGCTTTAAGGCGAGCTCTGCCGGTGAACCAACGCGAGATAGATACCCCCCAGGATACCCCCTTTTACTTCGGGCTTCTCTTCCTTCCTCTTTCTACATATTTATCCGTCTCTCCGACTGTCCAAATTCGTTCCATAATTAAGCGCTTGATTATCGGACTAATCGTACTGGGCGTTTCCAACGGAACGGTCGGCACAGTTGATTTCCGATGCCCGGACCGGAATAATTTAATTTATGGCGAGCACTCTTCCCCGCACCGCTCTCACCACGTGCCGTCCCCCGCCTAAATGTTTATAACGCCGACGCTAGTTCGTGCGATAACGTAAACAGAATGATTGATTAACCGCACCGAATCAGTGGTCGCGCGGATGCTCCTTATGCGAAGAGAGCGCGACGGTCACGCGATACTTGGACATTATCGCTACGAAATTCATTCTATCGTTTTAGACAGGCGTCTCGTTTTAATTTAATTTCTATGTAAATTACGTAGACTTTTATGTACATCTAAATTATTTCATATAAAATTGATGGAAAAAAGTGATAACAAAACGTATGCAAGCACTCAAAGTCATTTTTCGCTACGCAAAAAATTTTTACATTATACACGTAACTTATTTAAATAAAAAAATATTACAATTAATAATACAGTGTTTCAAATGTTTCAAAAATTTTCTCTCTTCTCTCACATACGTCGTATATACCAAATATCTTGCGTTTCCGTGTATATATAATTCATTTGACGTAATCAGGAGACAATTTTCTCGAAATCGAATGAGTAAAGTAAGTGCAGCTAAATAAATAAAAATAGATGAAATTTTTTTCTAATAGACAAAATTTACGAGGGAAAGGTAATGTTTCCTTTTTAAAATAACCGATCCGAGCACATTCGAAATTAAAACTTAAACTAATATTCCAACAAAATTGGAGAAAAATCACGAACGTGTCGTGTTAATTGGTTACGAAGAATAAATGTTCCCGCGAGCCTATGGAGACTCTTTGCAAACTATCGAACTCGGGAGAGGTGTTTCGGACCGGCACTCACACGATCTCCCGCGGGAGACACGTGCAGCGAGCAAGATTACACCTGGTAACGCGACTAATCCTTTATAGCTAGTTACACCCAGAAACTTCCGCGCGAGAGTCGCAAAAGTTTTGCGGTAGCAAATAATTCGGCGATAGGTAACTTTTGCAAGTGCTGTACGTGTCGGGCGAACGCTTTTAACGGCACAGAGTTAGCGACGGAGAGAAAGAGAGCGAGAGAGAGAGAGAGAGAGAGAGAGCGCTCATTGCACCCAACCTGAGAAACAAACGTGATTATTTGCGCAGCGCTTCCGATAACCGTGATCGGGCGAATCGTTCGAGCGCGCGACGGAAGTGATCGGCGGAAACACAGCCGGGTTTTTCAAACACCAATCGTGTAAATAACGTCGACTTGTTTTCAATTCATTCGAATGGTTCTCGTATGCAACGTTATATTGCCTTCTAATAAAAGCAGGGGTCGCCAATTACGAGCTATCGAAGTGCAAAGTAAATATAAATGGAAAATAGAAATGACGTTGCACGTGTACGTGAGAGAAAATATGATTATAAAATATTTATACAATCCAACTGAATTATTAATATAAATATGCGATATATAACAAAAAAGAAAATCTTATTAAACCTATGTGAAATAAAAGATAAAATAAGTATTAATCAAATTTCAAACGAATCATCCCAAGTAGATCAAATAGAACGCAAATCATCATGACATCAAAATGGCTCCGAAATGATGTTAAAAAATCACTTTTCAATCAGTAACGATCAGTTTCACTTAACGTCATTTTGATATTATCATGATTTGTTGTTCCGCTTGGGAGAACAACAGAACACGATAACATCCAAATGACGTTAAAACGAATTATGATTGATCAAAAAATGATTTTCAATAATTATTTTGGAGCGATTTTGACGCGTCACAAAACGCGCCATCATGACTATTTGTTCTACTTGAGATTTTTCTGTCATGTCTTTTTCTACTGTTCAAATCGCGAAAACATAAGGTATTACATTTTAGGATAATGATTGTTCAGCGTACAGAGTATTGTATAATTATCTCTTCCGGTGCAATCTGATCCCGTCTTGACGGTATCTTGACGCGAGCCTCCGTCAACCTTCGGAGCGCGGGACGCGATCGGGTTTGGGCCATGATGTCCAGGAGATTACGGGATACTCAATTAGGGGATTCAGTGTCATAGAATTCGAGAGCTTCGGATCAAGAGCTCTTATCGTGCGAGTAACTTTGGATATATCCGCCAATTCCGCTCCGAGTATTTCGGCTGCCGCTATCTACAAGATATGGCTCGCAAACGACTTCGAAAAATGTCGTTATGGCGATATCGACAAGAAAATCGCCCTTTGCTTTAGATGCAATCAACTGCTAATGCGTGCGTTAAACTTTTATGTAATTTCATCGTATGCGGTACGTTCGTTTGATTATTATTTCAGTATAAAACCATAATGATTATTTTACCCAATAAGTTTGCTTTTTATTTAGCAGAAAGTGATTAAATGCAGTGAGAGAAAAGGCAACATTTTTCACCATCTAAAGATTAATTAATTCTTACTTCCGTGTGTGAAATGGAAAGCTTTTACAAAATTAAATTCTTTCAATGCAACAGTACTTTATACATACATACACATATATATATATATATATATATATATATATATATGTGTGTGTGTGTGTGTGTGTGTATATGTATGTATATGCGAATAGCAGTTATTTTTCCGATAATTTAAACAATTATCGTTTCGATGTGAAATTAATTATTTTAAAAATTTGTTCTTTCGCAATGCTTTTGCGTGCAGAATGCACTGCAATATTTGTTTTAATTCGACACGCATAGCGATCTTTAAATCACCTATGCTGCCTATGCGAGCGATAAAATGAGCTTGTGCCGTAATGCTTGATATTGGGAAAAAATTGGGAAACATCTGTTCAAGAAGCGTATGACGCTAGCAAGAGATTAAACCGTCAGAATGGCGATCGCGAGAATTTCGAGCCGATTGGCGAGAGAGTGCTGTGCAAATCCTGACGCAGTCTTATCGATCCGAGAGAAGAGGCGAAATAACGAACGAACGATACGGTGCACAGTTTGTTGCGATTACTCCGGCTCGTGGCTATTTGTTTTCCATAGCGGTGCGGTAGCACCGAAATATCGGAGCCGGTGGCAGCGCAGAAACAATTTCGCGCGGCGCAGGAGTGACGGCTGAAATATCGCGAGGAATGTCATCTATCGTATATCACCCCGGGTATGAGTAATATTCACGTAAAACTCGAGTCCTTACGAGCGACATTCATCGCCCTTCGAAAACGTGCCGACAAGAATTTTTCCTCCTTTCTAGATGACGGATGACGCGGCTCGTCGGCATAATTAACGATATTCGATCAAGCGAACCTAGCTCGAACCTGTGTCAACTTTTAAAGGGCCGCCGAGTTGTATATATATTTGCCGAAAAATGTTTATCCAAGACAAAATTTCTAGTTCGTTGCCTTGAAATTACCACTTCAGATTATAAATGTTAGCTTGAAAGTTATATATGGATAAATGATGATTTTGCGTCTCTTGATAGATATTTTCTTTTAGAGGAGAGAGAGAGAGAGAGAGAGAGAGAGAGAGAGAGAGAGAGAGAGAGAGAATTCTAATTAATTTTAATTAACGTCTACGATCAGAAATGTCTTACAAGCAGCATAAAGTTTTCTGATCCTTTAGGGATTAAGTGAAGTCGAACGACGAGGTAGTGTTATGTGCAAATGAATTGAATTCACTTGTGCTTTAAGTCGCATTTGTCCAACATGAGACGATAAGCCTCGATAAGCTATCAACAACTCCGAGTATCGCGTTCTGACCAGGTTTCCCTCAAGTCAAATCAAAGCTCTCCCCTGCTATCACTACGTGACGGCGAATTATCGTTCTCGAGTATCGCTCTCGAAACTTTCGCGGCACCGTGTTCTAATCCGACGAATCTCGTCACGCGACCTCACCAAGTATGTCACCAGCTGCTTTTCGACCCAGTCTTAAAGCAACTCCTGTCAGGAAAAGCCCGGGGATCGAGACTTGCTGAAAGCTTTCAAACTTCGGATCCGGTAATCGGAGACCATTGGAAATGCGGTATAATTTCGGCGAGTGCAATACAGCAATTTTCGCCAATACAGCAATTATACTGAATATATACGCAAGAAGAAACGAATCTCATCGCTCTGATCGTGACGAATAAATATAGATGTCATCTTTGCGTGTCGACGGCATCGAGGTTTCAGCTTACCGAATTGACCTACGTCCCTTTTACTACAATCGATAGCGTTGTAGATTGAAAAGTGTGCTCGAGGCATATATACATACATTTCTGCTCGCATCCAAGCCATTATTTAAATGGCCGGCCGGCGAAAAAGAGAAGGAAGATTCCTCACTCACCGGTCATCGTAGACGAAACCCGCTTGCAGGGTGTTGCAGTAGAGTGCCGTCGCGACGAGGGCGCAGGCTACGGCGAGGATATCCATGTCACATCGTGCTGTCGAGAAGGCTGGCGGCGACAGCGACGTCGACGGCGGCGGCCTCTTAACTTGTTGCACGTCCGCGGGCCTTCCTCCTGCACCACTACTGCTACCACCAGCAGCACCAGCACCACCGCCACCTCCTCCCGGTTCTTCGCGCGGCGACGGCCGAGACGTCCGCCGGACGATCGAACGACCGCCGATCTGACGTCGCCTGCCTGGATGACGGGTCCCGCGCGGGATGAATGTCGGTGACGCGTCCCCAAATACGATCCAGCAACGAAGCGGCTCCCGGCGGCGCGAACGGACCCGGGTTCTCGATCTCTTCCGGCGCGGGCGGCGCGACCGCGAAATTCGACCGCCTCTTCACTTCGAGGTCTCACATCGGTCGTTCGCTAATTCAACGTTGCAAATTCAGTGGATCAAATGTGTCACCAAGTCAAATACCGCTTGACTTGATCCCGAGACGAGAGGACACGACGAGATCGACAGTCGACTTGCCACTGTGGCAAGAAAGATCACGCAGCTCGTCGAAAATATCGCGATCGAGATCTTAACTCGCGAGTAATTATTGGTTCACGCAATGGTGAATCTCGAGGAGTCGTTCGTCGCAGTCGGCGCTTTCTTTCCGCCGACGGCGACGTCGCTCGCGCCAGAGTCGTTCTAATCATTCACGGATGCACGTTTGATACTCCGTAATTCGAGCACCGCTTCGAGAAGAATCTGTGTTGGGAAGGAAGACTTGGAGGTGAAAGAAAAAGTAGTTGTTGGCAAAGGAAGCGGCGTTGTCGATTCGACGCTGCTACGTTCGTCCTCTCTTCCTTATCGGTCAAGGGACAAGAAATTCGTGTTCCCGCGAGTGGCCTACGAGGAGGATTCAGCGATCGAGCAAGTTCGAGAAGAATACAACGCCGGCGTTTGGCGATCCTCGAGATTGGCGCGCTCGATTCGAGTAGGATAGTAGTAAAACGACGACGAATGGTGTACTCGCGATGGATAGCAGCGCTGTTGACATGGGACGCACTGACGTCAACGACGATGACTGCAACGACGAGATGCGATTGGCACGCGGCGCGACGCATGTTCCGGATGCGGAACGCCAACTGTCGCGCGCCCCCCGAGGACGAGAGCTTTATACGCGGGAGACGGGCATCGATCGGACAGGCGCTTGCGCTCGCCCGCTCTCCTGGTCCTCCTTCTCCACCTCATCCTCTCCTCTCCTCTCCATCCCCCTTTACATCCCTCCCCCCCCCGTCGCTGCCTCCCGCGACCCTTCCTCGTCTCCTCCGCCACCACCTCCGTCGTCCTCATCCTCCCTCGCGCAACGCATCCGCGACCGCTCGCAACGACCACGATCGCGACCGCGGCCAACGGACCGGATTAACCGCAACCCCGGGGACAATGCTGACCGATGGACGTCCTTTTAGAAAATGACACACCGTAAGGGCCGCACCGCGGCCACCGTAAGGGCAGAAATGCAGAATGCACGTGGCATGCGGCGGTGTACCAAGAGGATCCGGCGAATTCGAGGGGACAAATTCGGACTTGAGACGTTTTCATGCGCGCGCCAGAGCAGACCAGAGGTGAGGGACGAACCGTGAGGGAATTGTGTCCGTTCCGTTTTCCATTTTCCGCGAGATCGTCAACGGGGGAAAACGAGGAGTTTGTGTGGTCGCGCGCGAGGAAACGTTTAGCTTGGGAACGTAACCGGGTGCATCCGACGGCGATTGTCGTCTCCCACCTCCACTCCCCCCCCCCCCAAGCGGCGATTAAGCCGTCCACGATGCCGCGGAGGAATAATCGCAGGACAATGCCGATGTCATCGTTCAGAGGAAAGATGAAGAAGTTTATTTTAAGAGCTATTTTTAAAAGGGGAATCAATAATTTCAAGAATATTTAATATAATCGATTTGAGGAATATAAATGGGTGTGTTGTTATCTATAAAATACTTATAAAAAGAATGTCTAATTTAAGACGAACACCTTGCGCTATTTTTTTTTTAAGAAACGTAGATTCTTATTTAAGACACGCGATCTTATTTAAGCCGCTGGTTTTCCAAAGTAGGGCAAGAGTAAAATCCAGAAAGCAAGGAAAGTTAGGTAATAAGATGCACGTTTGATGTTCCTGCTTTAGGAAAATTTTCTAAATTTGAGTTATACGTTACTTTTAAACAAGGCACCTATATAGCTAGATTCCGCGGTATCATACAAGAGGTAAGCCTCGTAATACCACCGTGCAAACTTCCTCTCGCAGTCTTCCTCCCCGCACTAATGCAAAATTTATTCCCGTTGCAACGGTGAATATGAAGGCGTAGGATGGCAGGGCGCGCAATACGCTCGCAAATACGACTCGCGCGTGTAATGCCCCGTTGAGAGTATCGTCACTCCTGGTAGTTTAATCCGCTGGGTGTAACGGCGATTCGTCACTGAGTACCTACGCGTAATTAATCGCCGGGGCCGACGCCGTGAAACGCGCGTGCATTTATCACGCGCATTATGGCACGCGGGCTCTCGTTATTGTGCTAACGCTGGACTTAGATGTTTCTGGGCTCCGCTATTGTATCGCAAACAAGAGTTTGCGCCACCACCCGTAAATGCTTCAATTATTCCGAGCGCGATGCAAAACAAAAGTAATTCGCGCTCCGATGAGCCACGATTAAAGATCCCCCCGCGATACTGCAGGTTACTCCTAATGCGGTAATTAAGCATTTAAACGCTTAACTCACTCCTACGCAAATTACAATGCCGGTTAGTGCCGTGTACAAACGAGGTGAAACGGCCGACAGCAACGCTGTGCTGAGTCGAGAGCGAAGTTACGATAACTACATATGAACACATAATGTCGGCGTCTCTAATTAATTTTATTAACGTATGTTTTTGTACCTGCCAGCTTAATATCTAATATCGCTGTTTGCTGTTTTACCGTTTAACCGTTTTAACTGTTTTATTTACAAAATTAAGATTTATTACTTTATAATAACATTTATGTATGTAATAAAACTGTCGCTCAAACTTGTCGATTTATGACTTGAAATCTAATTCTCTTTAGAGAAAGTAAGAATTAAGGATTGCAATTCATCAGACTCAATAAAGCTCTCGGTCTGTTCACCCAGATAGCAATTCATCTACGATGCCATAGAAATACAAATTAATCGCGCTCGTAACACTCCGCAATTACCGTCCCGGCGCTTAATTCCCCTAAAGCTGATCACATATGGATCCGTCGAGTTGCGGCGAGGGATCGGTCGGGGATGCGAGGTACAATAACGTCGCACCCGAAACGAGGTTGACAGTAAACAATACCGGTCACGAAAAGGGGAGCAAAGTCGATTGCGTGGGGTCCACTTCGAGGGGCAGGAAACTCTCCTACGTTCTACAGTTGTAGAGCACGTTGATGATCCTATTCCCCTTCCTCGACGTAGCACGCGCTACGCCATTTTCCACCGCCTGACAACGACACTTTAGATCAATATCAGTTTGTAAATTTCGACGTTGTACATAGTTGGAAAATTTCTCTTAAATTTAACACGCTTTACATGCAAATTTTTCTGTTAATTTTATATAAGCGGAATGTATTATGCCAAAAAAATTAACACAAAAATGTAACACTAATCCAATGTTGTTAATAAACTGTGGAAACATATTTCTTCAACATTAACACACGTTTATTGTATATATATTTTTTTAGATTATCATATTTCAGTAAATTTAATAACATTACAATGTTAAATTAGCGCACGTTGATTCATAAACTGTGTTATTTTAACGTTAAAAAATGTTAAATATGAATTTAACATAAAATATTTCAATAACATGATTACATTACGTTAAATTAACACTCAAATATTTAATCAAATAGTTATACTCAATTCAGTATCTACTATTTCCCGCTTAATTGTTCCTATTAATTATTATTTTAATATTTTATCAAGATTATTTACATATTTTACTTACTAAATTTTATCGAGTTCCAATTCTAAACGACGCCGTCGACGGTGCCGCAATATCGATCAATAGCATTTATTAATCGGATAATTTCCACGCTAACGCATATCCAAATATCAACGCATATCAAAGCGTCGATACTAGTAGATGTTACATTGGCATTGCCAACTGGCAAGACGGGAAGAGCGATACCCTGTTATTTGTCCCGCTGGCAGATTAAGATAATGAGCTAACACGAAGCCATCAGGCACTGCACCATACCGCGCCGGTTGTTGGTCCGAGTAAGGCGATCTAGGAAGGGTGAGGGTCCGGAGGGTACAGATACAATGACCGGTGACCATGCGATCCCGCCGGACGAGCCGCGGGAGGCTTATGCCGTATGCGGGAGAGAGGCTCGATGTGAGAATTATCGTGCGAACCTATCGTCGAGCATGCGCCAGCAATCATCTCGTTCCATGACAGGATGACGCGTGCACCGTCTGTTGCGAGAAACAACATCTCCATTGATGTGCATGAAAACTGAGCGAAAAAAATGCGATTCAATCCACAAATCGATGGTTATTTTCTTAAAAAAGGATATTCTGTTAATTTTAAGGGTTTAGTTAGGGTTCCTGTTTACCATCACCCCAGAGCTTACGTCATAAGCGAGGAAACACAATAATGAAAATTCTTGCAAATATTACACTTGAATAAAAACATATTTCGCTTCGTATAACGAACAGTTTATAATAGAATAGACTTATAAAATATATCTCACCCTTAGATTTTTTTAGAATGATTTGATTTAAAGTGCATGGATCTCTTTCAAAATATGTTATAATTTAATAAAGAGGACCAGACGCTTTGAATCAAGTTATTCTCACAAAATTCCATATTTCTTACTGTTAAAATAACGCCGTTTACGAATAAATGAACAATCAATTTTTTGTCAAATAACGAAAATAACTTTTGAAAAATTAATTTTATTAAAATTCTTAAAAATAAGACAAATTGAATAATACATCGTATTATAGTAACGAGTATAAATTCTAACAATACTGTGAAATTCTAACAATACTACTCACTAAAACCAGTTTATAACTGAAACGCGACAAAACGATTGAAAACACGAAAAATAGAAAACACAAAAGCGATTTTGTGAAAATCAATGGAGATTTCAAAAAATTATGGTGTATTCTCTATCAAACTTCATCATACATGTATAAGGTGCACCTGCATCATCAGATGTCTATTATAAAATTTTAAGCGCATTTGAGAGATTCATTTTGACGGAAATTATGTTTCCGAAAATATAAAGATTATATATTAGGTGTTGGAATTAATTCGTAGCGTTTTTAATGAAAGAATGTTATTTATTTCACATGAGCATTAAAAAATACATTAATGAAAGTACTTCCCATCACTTGTAAAACGCTACGAATTAATTCCAACACCTAATATTTTTTGCCAATACTGTATATAGTTTATTAATTAATGAAATAAAAGGAGAATTTTCGATAACTATATTTTATAAATTGGTGTCGATTATAAATGTTTCATTAAAACATATTTCCATATTAATATACTTTGCAAGAATTTTTATTGTATATTTTTCTCGCTTCTGACGCTTCTCACAATCTGAAATAACAGTGACGAGTAAGCAAAAGTTTTAAATTGTAAAATTCACGCAGAAATATTATTAGGCGTCAAGGTCCGCCAAGGTTTTGACCGAGTAACCCCATACAGTACATAAATTTGCAACAACGTTGTTTGCAATGTTATTGTAATATTGCTGGAATAATCTGTGCTCTACAGGAGGTATTCACTTCTTCATTTATTTGTGTTATTCACATGTTATCGCTCGTCTTTTTATTTATTATTGTTTACAGTTAATTTTTCTACACTATTTATCTATATGCAATCTACATTGCTTACAGTATAAATATTATTTATATTAATCTACCATTTTTTTTAAGTTAATAAAACGAAATTTAACGTAATTTTTTTCAATTAACTTTTTTGCACTTTCAACGTTCTTTAAGACCGCTGTTGAAATATACATGCTGTATATACATGCGAGGTCGCAGTTTATTCGTAATCATTTCTGTGCATGGTAACGTGTGCCCGCTATTATCCTCTCGAACTCATTGCTCGTAACTTGTAAGAGAAGTCGGCGTTTCCGCTCTGTCGGTTTATCGCGTTTTAACAACGTAGGTCCGCCTGCGCTTTCTGAGAATATTTCACTGCTTGATTCGATTTGCATCTTAATGAAATTTCTTCGATTATTAATGTCGCCCTGCGATAACTACTTGTTATGTTTCGAGCGCATTATCGTCATAAAAGACAATCTGAATGCACGACGGATGCGCCGCAGGGGATGTCTTCATTCGTACTGATTCGCCTGTGAAACATATTACGAAATTTTGATCCATCTGCTGTTTCATAACATTATGCTAATTATGTTGCGTCACTTCAACGTTATTAGCGCAAGTAGTATTAGCTTAAATAATTAATTTGATAATGTTAATTTGGTATGAAATAGTATATGATGTACATACAATCCACTAACATACCAAAATAACAAACACTATATAACGACAATAAATTAATCGCGAAGCAGAAGGTTAGTTAATAGTTAAGGAAATAAATATATAAAATAAAATATATATTTAAAATATATTATATAATAATTATTTTAATGATTTAATAAAATTGAAACCCCCCCCCTTGATATAATAACGTTCAAGTAGATTCAAGTTATTTTGAGCAATAATTTAAAGTTTTATTATAATTAAGAGAGAAATGCCATTTTCGATTAAAGCGAGTGCTCAGTAATATTTATGTATACAAATACACTTATCGTAAAGTTTTAAATTTAAATAACTGAGCAATAAACGTAAAGATTGAATATTATTTAAACTTGTTTATAATAATCTGATAAGGCATTTAAAAATGTATTTGCTAAACATAAATGCATTATGATTTAAAGAAACAGATTAGGATGATTCTTTGAATTAATGAACATTATTAAATTTTAATTCTTTATTTCTCCTATTCATAGTTTCAATTAGATTCATTTTCAAAACTTCCGGACTCACTGTACAAAGATAAAATTTGTTCATGCCACTCAATATTTTCAGATTTTAAATACTTTATTAAGGAACCCTTAACACGAACCCTTGTGATTTTACATCTGGCTTCGTTACATCTCTTAATTTGTAATGGAGAAAGGAAGATGTTATAGATATTGATTTTTTTCAAATATAAAGGAACCTTGAAAAATCATTATTTAGGTCTTCAAATAACAGGAAATAATAATGATGTGTCTAAGAAGTGGCAGGAATCTCGTTAGAATAATTTAAATGCAGTACAAAATAAGCCACATATGTACTGTTAATTAGAAAACCATGATTCTAGTTAGAAAGTGAGTGATGTAAAGATGTGTATGTAAAAATCACAGCTATTTTAGCACTGTATAGAATACATTATCTGAAGATGCAGTTTAATAGTATCCCGCAGAGATCAAAATCCTACAATTCATCATATACCCATATCTATGATATTCAGTGACTCTATGACGTATGTATATGCATGAAGAGTTTAAATATATGAAAAACGATGACTATGCAATAACAGCAAGTTGATTAATGCGTCGATTATTGTATGCTCGAATTAGATCGTTCTTTCCGTGTATAAATATAAAGAAAATCTCGTACTTAGTATTTTCGAATTTAATTTGATTTTGAAGCGGAAAATAATAAGTTACAATACGAAATTTATACGAATGTAGATACGGGGGTAAATATAATTTATATAAGTCTCTGCGAGAAAAGATCGAAAAGCGTTAATTAAATAAGGAACTGTGAGTATCTGGCGTATCACACTTAGAATGAAATTACTCGTAGATGGAATGGGGCAGACGTGCGACGTCCGTCACGAGAATTCGCACTCAGGCCACGTGAGCGCAGTCAGAAAGTCGTTAATTCGTGGACACAACGTATCGCGCTCGGCGTACGTTCCACGCACGTGAGCTCGAGCTATTGTCTCCGAAAATACGTGCCGAGATAGAATTGTAGTGAATTTAAATTCAAACGTGGCGGCCAACGCTGCGCGAGATGTTACGCGAGATGAGACATCGTGTTACAACTGGATTACGTCGTAACGGAAGCGCAATAACGATACTCGTACACCGCGATCTCTTCAGGGGACAGACACACGCTCGGAACGTTTCTCGCAAGTGAAATCTTTTATTACGAAATTTTATTACGGCTCGCAAAAAGAAAAAGAAGCTGCTGAGTGAAAATTTCGTTAGAGAAGGATTAACTGCGATTTAATAAAAGAATTTATCGATGACGGGGGAAAAATCGGTGAGATCGTTAATTTTCCTGAGAACGTTGGATAAACGAAGATGAATTGTGCCGCAATTGATAAGCTAACACTATGACATGCGAGGCCGCCGGCGCGAACTTTTCATTTTCGACGTAAACGTCGAACGCGGGGCAACCTGAAACGCCAATCAAATCCGCGCGTTTGACGTTCTGTGTTGAAGCTATTATACCCCTGTAACAGCACCCCGAGCTCTTCACCTTCGAATCGAATACGTTTTAATCATCGAATTGCCCCCGCAAACGAAAAAGATTGGCTCGTAACTGGCGCGAAGAGCCCGCTGATTGTCGGGGGCTCCATCCGCGTATTTTCGCCGTGGAAACAACCGTGGCGAGAACGCTTCGTGGCTCATTCATCGCCATCGAAACTACCGCGTTACTCGGGACCAGGACCTGCCTGATACCGCCAGACCGCCAGACCTGCTGCCGTTGGACGTCCGCGCCGCGCGCAAAAAAAATCCTGCATCGTTATTCTTGTATGTGCATGAGCTCGCGTATCGTTGCAATAGCCACAGTAGTACACACACACACACACTCTCTCTCTCTCCCTCTCTCTCAACGCAGGTCCTTGATAAAACCAGGTCATCCAATAATTTGTGCTATTTCTCGAGCACGTATAGAACATCGAGAGGTATATGTATGCACAATTTTCACAAGCGACGATGGGACAATTTTTTAATTTAAAATGGCCAACGTTTATTGGGATTTAAAAAAAAAAAAACAATCGTTTGCCACTTTTTTGTAAGCACCTTCTATTTTCTACCTTAATTTAAAATGATGATTATCATGGAGTTGCTACCGTATATATACCGTATGTTCACAGACCTGCATTTTCCGTTTTTCACGATGTAGTTTGAAAACGTCACGGTTATCTCCGGAAACATTGTGCCGCTTGCCCTCAGATGCGGATAGACGGTAGCGATGTTTCATGACGCACGACACTCGCGGGTTAACAATCGGTATCGCGAGCAGATTCCACGCATTAGTCTGTCTACGCGTTTTTGTTATTGACGCGGTGCGGTGGCCAGCGTTTCGCAAGAGTGATTTGTAGCGATTGTAGTCTGCTCTGCAATCGAATCGATAAGCAAATACGATTTCTGGTTTAGCGGCACGCTGGTTTTGAGAATGCGTGTCGCGAAACGAGCGGTCGCGCGGAATCGAGCGGTTCTCGAGCAACAGTGGTTTCCAAATGGGACGCTTCCGGGGATTTCCTAAATTGCGTCGACGAGTAGAATTGGTAGGAAGAATGAACGGGAAAGAGCATTAAATTCTCTCTCTATCGTATCGTATTGCGCAGTTGATCATTGTTGCATTATTTTATGTAAACCTTTCAAAAGCTCGTAAAAAAAAACCCGCTATTAACTTTCTTTTATACTTTATATAAAAGAATAGAAAATTTTAACGTAGACGTTAAACAGCAGGTTACGAACACAAAGTATGGACATTATTTTTTATTTGAAAAAATTAAAAACTATTATTATGGTATTAAAATATAAAAAGTATCTTACTTGTACACTTTCGTGAAAAATATAGAAACTCATTGAAAGAGCATTAAATATCATACATTACAAACTTGAGGATTAAAAACATTGTCCTCAATCATAATTTTATTTCTAAAAGGTTTACGCGAGAATCTTTAGTAAATATTGTAAGGTATTATATATATATATATGTATATGTATATTTCCCGCGATTGACCATGCCTCTCGACAGCAGGCTTGTGAATGGGCAATGGACGCAATCGAGTATTAAAGCGTTAAGAGTCGCGTTAACGTACATAAAGATACTAGCAATCCCTGTTTCCGTTTCGCCGTTCCGACAATTTATCTCGACTTTCCGCGCACTCATCGAACCAGGGTCGTCGTCCTGCAACATTTCCCGAACGAACACCTTTCGTCATTCTTCCGGCGCGGAGTTACGGCGTCGATCGTGACTCGACGTCGACGCGTCGGGTAGGAATATATATATAGGGTTGACGCGAACGAACGAGCACTCGAAGTCGGTGCAAATCGCCGCAAACGAGGCGACTCCGGCACTTTCACCTCACGTTTCCAATTTGCGTTCGCGCGTCTCGTGCTTGCACGATTACCTTGACGGATGGACGCGCCGCACGGACGACAATATGCCGACCGCATACATATACTGCGAAGCTAAGAAACGTGAAGGAAACGTGGCAGGGCGCACGTGCATTTCCGGCTCGGCTCGGTGACGTAAAAGATATTTTATCGTCGGGATTTCGGCACAGAGGAAAAAAATTAATAAAAGCATGGTAGTAAAAGAATTATACAATGTATAAATTTCATTTTAGTTAGCTTAACTTTATTCATTACTTTTTTTGCGGAGAAAAAGATTTGCGCAATGATATTGTAATATATTTCTCAGGTTATATCTTTTGCTGAAAATTATTGTATGCTTTTAAATGTTTTTAAATCTATTTTTGTAAAAAATACTTTTACAACACTTATATTCAGTTATATTATTTCCTTAATACATGCATTTGTCACTTTTTACTTTTTTTTTTAAGAAGACAATTTTTTAAAATAATTAAATATACGGTTATATACAGAGAAAAAGAATTAATATTAAAACATAATGACGAAAAATTATACCATGTACAAATCTTATTTCAACTAATTTTTGTATTAGGTGTTGGAATTAATTCGTAGCGTTTTACAAGTGATGGGAAGTACTTTCATTAATGTATTTTTTAATGCTCATGTGAAATAAATAACATTCTTTCATTAAAAAACGCTACGAATTAATTCCAATACCTAATATTTTCACAAAAGTACATTTATATATGTATTTCTCACGTTAATATATTTTGTTTGCGATTATTATATACTTGGAAATGTTTTTGTCTATCTATTTTCGTATATAGGCAAACGTTCTTATTTTGTGTTTGTACACTGTCTCTTTTTTTTATCTTCTCTTCAAACAGTATTTTTTCAAGATTAGAAATTTCAAAACTGAATGGAAGAAATAGGTGGAAGAAATAGATAAATACTTAGATGTCCTTTAAACGACAACTATATTTTGTTTGTTTCGCGTTTGTTTCTCTCACATTTTTCTTTTCTAAACACTTGAGAAGAGATATAATTAGCAAAATTAAGTAATATTATAGCTGTTTCTAAATATTATATGTTACGTCGTTAATATATCTGACAAGTCGTATCAGTTCGTGGCCGATCGATTTTTCTCTCTTATAAGCGGTTAAGAGAAAAATATAATCAATTACTGTTAATTGCGTTAATAGCGCTCAGTCACCTTGGTATCTTACCAACAGGAAGACCAACAGGTAGCGTCACCGGTCTCACCGGTCGTGACAGTTCGCGACCTTCGATCCTTTACGAGAAATTAGACGATGCGCGAGACCGCGAGGAATGGATGTTCGCAACGTGGAAGTGACAACTTTCCGCGAGACGGACGAAACTCCGGAGATAGTTCGGCAATTATTCTCGCCCTAAGGCGAGACGAATTTGTGCCCGCAGCGACGGGAAACACGAGGCCGTCACCGTGAGAATTTGACGCAGTTCGGCCATAGTTTCAACCTGTAACACTATAACGCTGTGACGCAGCAGAGTTTTCCAGTGCAATCACGAAAGGGCGGCGGGAAAGGGAAAATCAGGGCGTAAACTCAGTTAATACTTGGGACAACGGCGAAAATATTAATTATAAGTAAAAATGATGTTATCGAAATTAAAGCAAGAGTATATAATATTCAGAGCGCGCGCAGCGAATAAAATTCCGTTATAAATGGATACGCAATTCGGTCGCTGTTGCCTCACGAATGCATCTATTACAATAAATAAATCGATCAATCTATATCTCTCCCTGTAAAAAAAGAGATGCGCGCTCTATACCGTTAATGCTGGAACTGTCAGCGGACCGACGAGAAATCTCGCCGCGAGGCTATTTTTGAAATTCTTCTAAAATTGACATTCGCCGATGGAAAATTCATTCGCAGGTGCTACCGTGTGTCAAAACGCACGACAGCTGAAGGCACGCGCGCACTCGCGCGTAACCTTGCGGACGGCTGATACTCGATAGTTGAAAATTAATTCATGAGAGCGGCGCTACATCGATACGTTTGACGTTCTCGAGTGCTGTCGCTTCGATAAAGTTATGACGTATCAAACTCATGTGTATAAGAGAACATTAGATAATTTACTGTAACTTTTCTCTTCCATATTTCTCCAGAGAACAGAGAATCAATTTAACTCGAGAATGTCATATCCATTTTTACAATTGTATTAATGGTTCATACTTTAAATAAATTACGTACATATGTGAAAGTTGTGTTTATAATATTTCACTTATGTGAATAATATATATACATACATATATATATATATATACATTTTTATCATTTATTTGCTCTCTATCTGTTTATTTTTTATTGTTATAATACTGAAATATAAAAAATAATGGCAGAAATCTCAATTTTTTTCGTGTAAATATTTTAAATATTTAAAATGACTTATGCAAAGCTTCATTGCGATGTAAATATTATTTGTTCTAGTAAACAAATAAATAAAGTTTGTTTATTTATACAATAATAAGTAATCTCCGCATTACATATTGAATCTTAAAGTATTTGAATTTGAAAATTCAGTTTTTATCATTATTTTATAACACATTGTCAATGGAGCACAAATAAAAAAAATACTATTTCCTAATGTAATATTTTTTTACTCAGATTCAAAATTTCTGCTAAAAATCTTTCGTATTACTCTTAAATGCAATAATTGGTGATTTTTTTTTGTAACTTTTTCATTTGAAAATATATGCAATATTTGCTACATTTACCCGTTTTGTATTCATTTAACTATTAGTTCCCGTATAACTAAATTAATTAATTTAGACAAATCTAAATAATTAATTAACGTTTTTTTACATTTTAAATCCGTTTCGTTGAATTAATATATTTCATATTGTGTAACGTAATTATGAATAATGGTCGGACTATTAAAATAACGTGGCAATAATTAATGTATCGTTATATTTCACAGTCGCGAAATGGTCGCGCGAATTAAATAACGGCGTTATTTCACGAGATTCCCAGCGTTTGCGAGGTGTCAGTACGTTATACATATAATATCTTACGCATGATTGTCACGCCCAAAGGTGTGCGAGAGAATAATGTATCTCAAAATTAATTCGGTTATCGTCCGGCGCACCATGCGCGCATTACGCGCAATGGACGATATAGTACTCATTATGGTTAAAGGGTTAATTAATTTCCTGCCGAAATTTAATTAATCGAACGAACCGAAATTTATTTGCCGCTCACCGCGGTCACCAAGCGCCACCGTTATTGGATCGGTCGGTTAGTTCGGTGACCTAAACGCCTTATTAGATTTAAAGCGACACCACGCCTGAAGCTAAGGGAATTGCTCGCCCATGGCGGTGAAAGGGCGCGGCCATGGGTTTACAGCAATTAAAGTATCGCGTTGCGTTACCGCGGTACCGAAACTCCCACCCGATCGTCCGGAGATAATGAGAAGACAAAGGTAGGATATCCCGCGGGAGGGACGAGTCCAAGCAACGGTGATTTTCCTTACGAGAAGAACTCCGAGGCTTCGTTCCGTTAATCGTGCGGTTGAAAATCGTCCCCGCAAGGCCACGGGAGAGCCCTTTCTTTCTCCTCTCTCGTCTGTAACATCCGCGGTTTTGTAACAGCCGGTCCGTCGAAACTCCAACGCAAAAGCGAAGCTTCAGCTGGAAGGAAAGCTGTGGCCACGCTGTTACGGATAAACGAGAAAAGTGGCGAGAGAATGTGTGCGTGAGAGAGAGAGAGAGAGAGAGAGAGAGAGAGAGAGAACGAAAATCAAGATTTGTACCAAAATAGAGCGGAATTGATTTTCTGTTGCAGGAGTCCTCGCAAAATATGTACGATAAATGTGACACACGATTAGGCACGTTGAATAGTCAATAATATATGTTAAAAATAATATAAATTACGAAATAGTAAATTTGAGAAAAATAAAGAACAAATTTTGTAATTTTGTGTGTAATTTTCTTTATCTAGCTATAGTTTTTACATCTCTCGTTGTAGTGACATCATATATTCTCGATGCAAATAAATTCTTTTATTTTTCTATATATTTACAATCAAGAATCTCATTCTCGATGAGTCCCATATTCGCCACCCATATACAGCATAATTGACTCTATACAATTCTCGTAAAATCCCTCGAAACTACTTCGATCGTTTCGCGAAAATCCTGGTGTTACTGTAATGCTATAATCGATTATGTAAACTACAACTCGAGTTAGCTTTTGTGTTTCTCATGTTGTAACGATCGCGGTCTAACTCTCCTCATTAAGCAAGTTAACAAATTTCATGCATTGTCGTTCGTATTAAGTATGAATATACAAGAAGAATGTGAGTTTAATTTAAAAAAATTTAGATTATGTTATATCATATAAGAACGCAAAAGTAAAATGAGACACAGATAATAGAAAGATTTGAATATATCCTCCGCAAGAAAAGTGACACGAGTCGAAAATTTTCGAATTTCGTATTTTGTGCAAATTGTATTTTAAATGCATCGGCTTTCAATCAGGAAAAGTGATAAAAGTTGGATTCAAATAGAAAATAAAAAAGAATTGAAATCGAGGAAAAATGGCACAAATTAAAGTAGGAGTAGTTTTTAGAGTCTGACGTAACAAAATTAATGAATTACTTCTAGACTTGAAACTTTTTAAAGCAAACAATTTGTGATATTATTACCTCTGGTTAACTTACGTTTAACGTCCTGAACAATTTTATATTTTTGATTTGCGTCAACTTTTCTTGCGAGAGTGCAATATATAAAATGAAATTCCGCCAACACTTTTTCTCTCCACGACATGTTCGCTCGTATCACAAGCGAGTATTAAATTCAACAAAGTTCACAGTAAAGCTGTAGAAGGATGTATGAAATTAGGATATACGAGATACACACATCGAATCATGATCACGATTTCAGCGGAGCGATTAATTTGGCGAAACGACGAATTATACAGTGAAATTTGTAAATTACGACGGCGGTTAAGTACCGCGTTATTAGGCGCTTGGAAATGCAAGCGACAAGAGGGTCGGAAGAAAGGACGTCGACATTAACGAAGGTGGAGGAAGCTGGCGAGCGAAAGCTGCATCGAAGAGTTGAACGGGAGGAGAAGATGAGAGGGAAGGAACAACGAGTGCAACGAAGAGAGAGAAAGAGAGAAGAGACCAAGGCAAAGCCTGGGGAGAGAAAAGCTCAGGGCAATGGCGCGACTTGTTGAGCACTATCTGTCGCCGTGTCTTCCTCCCTTCCGTCCTCTCTCTCTCTCTCTCTCTCTCGCTACCACCCGTAAAAACCCGTATCTTCCACTCTGACGTACTTGCAGCGTGCCGCGTCACCATAGCGGCAGTCAACGAAGATGCTGCGATAAAATACTGCTGCAGAACTGAAATAGCTGGGCAGCAAAAAGGGATGAGCGCGTTCACCCGCGCAAAATGCGTTTCGTCTTTTTTCTTTTTATGGTATATACTTTGCCACGCGAGGCAAAGCCGATCGGTTCCTAGTTCCTATCGTGTTATTATCGTCAACAAATTGGTCCACCATTGAGTCACGCGCGTGATATGTGGTATCACGTGGTGCATAACCCCAAAGATTTTGTTATCTCTTGACAACATGCACGCGTGCGAAGGAATATAAATGAAGTGCGAACCAACATACATATATATCCAACGGGATCAAACGCTGATCTATCTGGCACGACGATATCGAGGAGATGTATGCATTAGTATTTAATCGTTGAAATGTATTTTATTATTTAACGGTGCATTGCGAAGATCAACATTACTTTGCTGCTGTACGTGGAAAAATTTAAACATTGCGCATCGGTTTTGTTTGCCCATAAAACGGCGGAAATTTTTCATAGCGGTATTTCTCAAAGGGATGACACGAGATGGAAAATGTCAATATTGTTGCCGGAATCGACAGCAATATTTTTATTGGTTAAAGGGGCCATTAAATAAACTTGCGTTTTCGTTAAAAAATATCATTAGAAAAATGTATCATCATTCGTCGAAGAACGTTTTGGTTGAATATATTATATTTTTGAAATAGTTGGATTAAATTGAAAAGGGCGTACGTGTATAATATTATTACGTAATAACAAAAAATGTATCTATTTAAATAATGTGTATTTTTATATGCGATATAAATGTTGAAAAATTTAATGTTTAAAAATTCGTCGAAATATAACCTATATACATTACACGCAGAGATCGACATTGTTTTTATAAATGTTAATAATAAAAGCTGCAAGAAGAATTACAGGTGTACGTAAAAATACATACTGTACATATTGTATTTTTACGTACATTATCTTGTCTTTCATTTTTCATCAGCACCACGTATCTCGAGCAAGATTCCAACGATGGATCCATGGCAAAGCTCTCATTCTTCCGAGTATATTGCATGTAACAAGTAGAACGGCACGGCACGGCACGGCACGGCACGATCTCCGTACGATTCGTCACCGCGTCTTAACGTCCTTTTCCATTATCCGCGGCTTTGTTTCTCATTCCTTTCCCAGACGAATAAGTGTTCCCGACGCGATAGACCAGCGGACGGAGATAATCCGAGTGAAATGTGCTCGGAGGTATTTTCAGTTCCAGTAGCGCTTTGATAGCAGCTACTCGGAATATGGATAAGGGGCAGAACTAGTCGCCGCGCGTTAGCCTTAACTACTGACCACCTTGTTCCATCCTGGCTTCTATCCGGCCGCGTAATGTTACGCGAGGTAGAAACGCTTGCTACACGCTCAAGTATCATGACTATGTTTGCACATCGTACGCTACCACTTTGTGCGACACGTTTGAATGTCATTAGCGCACCAAACTTTAGAGCAAAAATACCGTTTACAAGACTCGTTCTTATTAGTCATTGAAGATACAAGAAGACCATTACGGCTCTTTCGCGAAATCTTTACAATGATGACATGTCGTAAATGTAAATAAAAAATTAATTTATATTCAACATTTAATTAATATTTAATTATCGTACGTGTGTGCACTATCGCTCTCAAAAATTTAGAGCTCTCATTCGGATAAAACACAGTTATTCACAAATATAAATATTTTATTACAAATTTTCATCTCCCAGCATATACCGTTGGAATAAAATTTATAATCGAAATATTAACTTTCGTTTACAATGATAACAAATGAAATTAAATTCTCTTTTTATAATTTAGAAATGCACCAAACTTTCGAGCGATAATATATAAAATAGTAATCCGTAATTTATATAGTTTTCTGTATAATATAAGCTAATAATGAGATAATGGAGAAATATTTAAAAGAAAAATATTTTATTACTTATTTCACCTTCTAAATTTTTCATTACTTCAAATAGCGTATTCGCCCCAGAAATTTTCATTGTAATATCTAAACCAAAGTTACATATTGACTTTGATTGAAACGATAAACAAAACGGCATCACGAAATGTGACACTGTATTACAAATTTCTAGTGTATCGGAAAAACCGATTTCGTTCGGGAATCGGATGAGCTGGATTTACCGACGTCGCTTCGTTTCGTGCTGCCGGCGGCTCTCTCTAATGCCAGGATGAACAATTTATAAACTATTCAGAGACAGCCGTGATAGCCGCGAGATAAAGCGCAACGCAGTCGGCCGCAACATCCGCGGTAATATATTATTGCTTAGACAGCGCGGATACTTTCCACAACACGCTAGCAGGTTGATAGTTTATACAGGACGAATGAATCATCATGTTACAAAGAGCATCATTTATTTTATATTATCATTAATAAAAAAGACTTCGATTTCAATTTAATTACAATCGTATGATATATATATATATATATGTGTGTGTGTGTGTGTGTATGTGTAATTAAAAGTTAGTAATCTATTCTTATCTATTAACATCTATTCTTCTTATAAAGAACTAATTAGAATATAATTATAATGTATGCAAATTAAAAAAAATAACATTATATCTACATTATTTTACACGTGAATAAAAAAATATTAATAAGTTAAATTAGACCGCTATATGAATAAATGAAAAAAATTATTCATATAACGGTCTAGTTTAATTTGTTAATATTCTTTTATTCATATGTAAAATGATATAGATATAATTTCGATTTTTTTCAATAAGTAAAGAATAAATAAAGAAGGGCCATAAATATACAATCAAGATCTTGATACATAATAATATTTTATATGTAAATTTTTCAATTATATAAACTGCGCGCCAAATACTCGGAATTGAAATGTTACGCATAAACCGAAGCTGAAATAATATCAAATTAATCAATTCAAACAACGATGCTAATAACGATGCTTAACATAAAATACTGCAAAGAATTTATTGCGAAAAATATTGCTCCAGTTAAAGAAATATTGTATATTGTAAGTATAGCTTCAACGATCGACCCATAAATGCTCGTTGATCGATGTGGTTCTTTAAGTATAATAGAAGGAAAGCCATGTCGCCATAATAGAGAAAATAAGAAGCAAGTTAAACTAACAAAAAGTACGGAGGAAGTCTATCCACGTACGTAGATAGGAGATATATACGAGGGCTCCTTTTACTCGACGGAGATTCGATATGGCCCGGGCACTAAAGTCATTTCTTACATGCAACGTGCACCGATAATGGTCAACGTGCACGGCTGTCTAGAGCGTGCGCGCACGCTACTACACGCTACACGCGCTCTAGATAGAGTGTAGCTTCATGGCCTTCAGCCACTCAGCCTGACGGCACTTGAGGTCTCGTCGAGTTACCCGTGAGTGGCGGATGTCATTTCAATCCGCTATTCGATTACGCCATGGCTCGCCTTACCTTACCGTCGGTCGCGTCGCGTCGCGTCGCGAGTTCTCTCGTTAACTAGTTGCTCTTTCCGGCGAAACACGCCGCGCCGGCTTACACTTACGCGTGTCTCGCGGCGGTGAATATAAGTTTTGCGATTCAAGACGATTCAAATAGAATAGTAATACGGTTTCTTCGAAAGAAGGAGAACGCGGATCGTGTTAGTGATATTGCTTCGTAAAACTGACTGACGCTGATGATATGTACAGCCATATCGGAAAGATTAATTTCGTAGAGTAACAAAGGGACGTTTCAACATTTTTTTTTTAATTAACCCTCTAGAGCTGACGTGGATCTACCCATTTAATTATAAATTTCTTTGTCGAAAATGTCAAACAATTTTATTAATGTCATCATCAATCATATCCGCAAAAGATTCCGCATTAATTATATGGAAAATTGAGTCCCGATGATATAAATTAGTTTTCATATATAAGACAAACTCGTTGGCAAACAAGTAATTGGTAACAAAAAACAAGTAATTGGTATTGCGTTCCATTTTGTTATTTATGGCGAAAGAAATAATGAAACAATTACCGCAAAATATCTCTTTTATAACATAGGAGGTAAGTAAATTTTTCTGCGTTTCATAATTATGTATTAATATTCTTCGCTTTGAGAAAGTGCTTGATTTGCCATACGTATAAACACGCATATAAACATTAGTTACAATTTAACTGTGACAAAATACTTTAATTTTAATATTAAAATTAGCTAACTAAAATAATTTATATCTCATCTATTTTTCTGTAACATTTTGCTATTTTGAGCATTATAAAATAACTTTAAAAAATATAATCTTTACTAAGAAGAACATTTATGCTATCCATTTTTTATTTCTATTATGTTTTCATTAATTTAATATAGTTTATCGTAGAAACACCTTATACCGTGATATATATCAATTTAGCCCACTATCGGCGCAAATTGACTACAATGCAGCATGTTCGTATTTCACTTATCACAAAGAAACCATACAATGTACAGAATATTCCTGGCATGAAAATGTAGAGAAAGGTTATCACTATCATATTAGACATTATTTCATAATAATTAGTTATTTAAAGTCTAATATCGAAATTGTTAAAATTATGCCAACGAACTCAAGGTATCAATCATGTAACTTTTTCTCTAGAATGAAAACGTAAAAAGTAAAAATTTATATACATATATGTAAGTTATTGGTATATACACGCATTACATACATACAAAAAATTTTTACGTTTCCGTTTTAGGAAAAAAGTTACATGATTGATCTCATGGTCTCCCCTAATGTAGTTTAATTATAATGTGAACGAAAAATGTCATAGACACTTAAAACTTAGTAATGGATAGTTTTTGAACTACAGTGTATCAAAGGTGTTTTATGAGTACAAGTTTTAATACACGATAGTTCAAAAACTTATTGAGCCTTGTGTCTATGACATCTTTTTTCATCACATTGTAAGCTACATTATATCTATATGTGAAAATCAACTCCTTTGCCGGATACTCAGATTTTCCATATAATTGCAAGATTCTTTCTTTTATTATTCTTATTAAAATATACTTAGTATTTATATTTTGATTCCTTGAAATGAATTAATGCCTTTCTAGATTAACATAAATTAAATGAGTCGAACCTACAGTTAGAAATTATGTTACAAATTTTGACGTCAGCTCCGGAAGATTAACAGTTTCTATGAATCTGAAATAGAGATTAGCAAGTCTCTTTGTAATCATTAAGAAAACGTAAAGACAAATTGATATTGTTACTCGGAAACGACTCGCTTCTACATTTGGCTCTCCTTTGTTTATCCGTTTACGTATTTACTTAATGAGAGCGTGCATAAACAGCCACAAATAGCGTGTGCGGTGGGTAGAGATCTCAAACGAGCCACGTCATCCGAAATTCTCTAATATCAAGCTTAATTAGTGGATGTTTCCCTTTCCACCGAACCCAGGGCGCGTCCACGCACGTGACTGACGTCAAGGGTACCCTAACCGCATCCACTCGACTCCGCTCAATGCTTCTTCCTGCCCCTCTCGCGCCCCTTATCTCGCCCTCTTTGCCTGTCCGTTCATCTGAACCTGGCAGACCCCACCAACGAGTACGTGTCAGGGACTATGGAATCCTTCGACCCATTAGTGTCCATGCATACCGATTCAGGGATCGAGTGCCTCCCGCGCCGTACAGAGCCACTCGGGCTCACAAATGAGCCTGTCGTGTTCCGGATAATACGAAGCGCAATATTCGTCCTGTCGCGATAGATCATGCCGGGTGCGCGCACGCGGCTGCACCCTTAGACCGTCGCTGCACCGCACCGCCGTGTTCCCGTTTATCTTCTATAGTATCTTGTGTTTCCAACATTACAAAAGAAGATAGATATGTCCCGTACGGGTAACACACGTATGGAGTTCCTCGAGGGATCATACCGTGACTTGCTCGTGTCCGATATAATGAAGTGAAATAGCTAAAGTGTTCGCGAAAGATGCGAGCCCTCAAACTACGCAATTTTGATAGGAAAGTCCTTTGTTCATTAACGTGACTTTATCCACCGTAACAGTGGCGAATATCGAGCCCGTTAATCGATACGAGGCAAAACCACGAGTTTACCTATACACATCCGAACCCGTACACGGCACGACCCGCGGAATCCATTAAAACTTCGCGAATCGTTTCTGAACGCTGCATCAAACGAAGGCATATCATAGTACTTGCGGTAGTTATTGGAATAGAATAACATACGCTCGCTTATGCTCGGCAAATATTTTTTTCCGCTATAAATTTAGTTCAATATATATATATATATATATATATATATGTATTATATGTATATTATTCCAGTAAGTAATAATATTTTAAATATTTAAAGAAGATGAAAGAAAAAGCGCACACGGCACAGTTATTGTGTAATGACAATTGCTTAAAAATAAGGCAATATTTATATAAATTTTCCTCTCTGTTTAAAAATATCAAATTCATTCTCCAAGAGGCATATACCACTTGTGCAGTCTCTGTACTATAAAACATTTAAAATTTTCATAATTATTTAACATCACGCGCGCACATTCTCTCTCTCTCTCTCTCTCTCTCTCTCTCTCTCTCTCTGTGAGATAAATATATAATACTTCCACTCCAACACACCATTTCTATTCTATCTCGTATATTTCTGCCTTTTTCCCTTGTTCCCCTGTATCTACAGAAGAAAATGAGAGTCGTAATGCGTGATCGCAGTCGCATCGTAAAAGCCCACAGAGTTCATCCGTGGAGATCGGATCGCGACGAGCATATTTGGTTCGTGGACTGTATTACGTGGAGTATATATATATATATACATTATGTACATACGCGTCAGCCATCCGCGTGCATTCTTCGACCTTATAACCGGTCGGAAAGTTGTGGCCGCGGCCCATCGAAGGTCCAACGGAAGCGACACTTTAAGTAACATTCGGTTGGTCCATACCAGCCGCTACACGGCTATGCACGTGGCTAGATCGGATCGCGAGCGGCTACCACCACGCGTTCCGCCGTTGTCCCGGAATGCGATTTCTCGACCGTTTACGACTAACGTATCCGACGCACGTATCGTGTACGTGACGCGCGTATCCTCACCGTCCTCTATCGTCCAGTACTGGCTTTAGGAGTAGAATCGAGAGGGTTCGTTTTCATGTTTATTAAGAATATTTAATTTAATTAATATTATTTAATTGCAACGCACAATCAATAAAAACACAATCAATATGAAGGAGACATTTTGTAAATAAATACATGAAATTAGGTAATTAATATTCATCAGGGCAAGTAGGATGTACATATAAATTGATAAAAACTTAGCAATTCATGATTCAAATATTTCTTATGGAATTACAGTTGCGCTAACATATATATTTTTACATATATATTTTTTGACATTCATTGACATTATTGTGTTTCTTTCAGGGCGCTGATGTGCCTAAAGCCGGGGGTGACTTTTTCCCCTGGGTTTCCGAGTCGGCAATGTGCACGAGTCATTTGCTACGTTCGGCGAGATACGAGATTCGGAAGTAGAAAAAGGAGAGAAAGAGGGAGAGGGAGAGAGAAAGAGAGCGAATAAGCTCAGCAACATCCTGAACAGCCGGTGCGTGAAAAATCGCGTTCTTTTATAAGGATACGCAGATTCCTCCCGGACGTTTCGTCATTCTTGCGAGATGGCACGGAGCGACATATGGTATGAGGGAAATCGGATATGCTGTCGTCGCGGTCGTCGTCGCTCTCGCATGTCGATGCTCTTTCATCATGGTGATTTTCCTCATACTCTTAACATCAAACTTAACATGAAAAATTTTTTAAAAGCGCCAAATTTTGTTTTAAAACAAAGCATTTTACTTTAAATAAAATGATTTAAGTCATACATAAAACAGTAGCGTATCATTTATGTTAAAAAAAAAACCAACTAAGAAATATGTCATAATTGTTCGAAATCGATTTGATTCTTTTTGAAAAATATTATTGTTAAACACAAAGTGTTACTAGATGTAAAATAAGAAACACCTATTCTTTTTTAAATAAAATCATATTATATGCGAATAAATTTGGCACAAAATTGTTTTTAATTTTTATTTATATATAATATAAAAATACAATTTTACAAAAATAATAATTCTAGGTGGGAGGATTTTGAAAAACATAACATTTTTGACAAGTATAAATATACAATTATAAATTGCATGAAAAATCATAAAAGTTATATTTAAAACTTTTTTACTTTATCCTACAAGCTGTTTAAAATCAAATATTATATAAACGTTAGCAGGTTATTTCATTCTTTAAACTTCAAAATAGGCACATACGTCTCTCATATTATTAACGATATATTTTAAAGAGGTCGCTATGATATGTTCCTTATAAATAAAAATCAATAAATAAAACAGGATATGATACCTTATACGTCATTTTTATACAATCTATAGAAATTTCATTATACATTGATATTAATTATTTTATAAAAAATATAAAATTCCAGAAAAAAAACGTAAAATTGTTAAATGGAAACACTATATTTCAACTGAATTCAATTCAAAGTGAGGCTTTGCATGGAGCATTAGATATCAATTTGACATGCGAAAGTTCAAAGCGTTTATGTACACTGTGGAGCTGTGAATAATGTGCCTTTCCAGAGAGTTTAAATAACTGATACGGCAGAATGTGAGGTTGTAATTTTGATCGAATAACACGAGAACAACAACGACTGCATAATTCAAAGGTTATCTGCTTCTGAAGCTTGCAGCCCGAAGCTTCGGAGCTAATTCAATTTTGCGCTGTTGTAGACGTAACTTTTCGGCGTGCTGAATTCCACCGCTATCGATACAGCGAAAGACAGCATATGCATATCGAAATTAACTGACAGATATCGACGCGACGGCATTACTGTACCCTCGCATTTATGAAACTTTGATCTACATAATTTTAGAAATGGCAGACGCGATCGATCATATAGCTAGGCAGTGTAAACGACTTCAAGATAGTTTGCTCGAAATATCGAATAATATAGACAAATCACCATTTCTGTCTATTTCTGTCGCCTATTATCCTTACGTTGCTTTATATTTTACTCACAACGGCGCAGAACAGTAAAGATAAAATATTTCAAACTTAATATAAGTTTCGAGTATTAATAATTCTTGACCTTAATTCTAGATCTTCTGATTATTATAGAACTACTTTTATAATTTAAATTAAATTTGAGAATTCTGAGATGTAAAAAGGTATGCAAGATCAGTCCAAAATGTTAAATTAAATAAATTTTCATATAAAACTTACATTAAACGTTCTACTAATTATTATAGAATCTTGCTGGTGAAAGGATTTTATGTAGAAACTATGTGTTTTGCGGATTATCTTTGTGTTCATGTCCATTCTCGGAATGTCAAAAATGGATGTGAACACGGAAATAACCCGTGAAACACATAGCTTCTATATAGAAGTATCCATGGAAGCCTCAAAAGATTTTATATAGAACGAGATGCGTTCAGAATGTAAGTTGTTTCACTCAGGTATCTAGATATCATTTTATCCTTGTTGTTCTTGATCGACCAAATGTTAAACAAGGATAAAGTGCCTTAATGACGAACAAGACATCTGAATGATCCTTGAATATATCCTGAAACTCTAGGAAATGTAGAATGTTTAGAACATTGTATTAAAGATAAAATGAAAATAAGCTATAAGCTTCAGGACGTTTTAAAATTTTCATCTTACGACGTCTGTAGGATTATTGATTTCTTATTCTATGGATAAATGTGGAATAAGACGCTCATTTTATAATCCTTAGGACTTAAATGAATCTTGGAATTGTAACAGGCAGTCCTCACGGTGTTTAATGGGACGTCCTTGAGGCGTCCATAGGATATCCCGTGTTATTAGGATGATACTTGGGTGCACTCGAGTGAAATTTCTAAAGCAGCACTGTAACTCTTATACTGGTGAATACTGGTGATATCATTATAGTGCGCAGTTATTATAAATGATAAAAAAGGATCAATATGATGACTTAAGACATAAGGATATGTCGGCTTTTCGGACAATATGTCATTCTTTTCGGTGATTCCACTTTAATTGATTCTTTAACCATATAAATTTCGCAATGCATTTTCTCAGTCATTCGAATTGTCTGCGAATCCCTGATCTTTTTGGTTAGTTTTCTTCAAATTCCAAGAAGTAAAGTAATCTATAGGTTTCATTTGTGCTATCATTTTGCTACATAAAATCTTTTTTCATCAGTATGATTCTATAACCGGTATTCATGATCATGTTCTTTCAAAACTATCATAAGCAATTATCTTAAGATAATATAGTTATTTGATTAATTCATGACATCTTAAGCACTAGCCTAAGATCATTTCAAAACTTGAGCAATGTCTATGGATTTTGCTCTATGACTTAATAGAATGTTTGATGAAAATTTCATGAAAATCTATTTAGTCCAACATTTTGGATCAATCTTTTGTACTCTAATAAAAAATTATTTAGATTATATATATATATATATATTGTATTATACATATATACATATCATAATAATCAGGATTATATAAAAAGTAGGTAATTATTATTTAGATAATATTTATATTAATTTAATTTTTACTAATTTAATATATATTTGCCTTTCTATAAACATAAATTTCCTTTAAATATTTTGTTTCATTTTTGAGCAAAATGAATCTTAAAATTCACGCTGAACTGGTGGACATTTTATGTCTGAATAAACATTTGTCTATAAATTTAAAAGTTTCGAGAGTATCCATGCAGCTTTTTACGAAGCCTGCGACAGGTGGGAAGCCAGCGAGAATCCTCTTCGCGCGGCGTAACATGACACCGACTTCGTTACACCGATAATCCCCAAGGGTATCGGTATAGGAAGTAACGTCGGTACGAAGGCGGCAGACCCTTCCGTCGAGAAAATTACACTCTGAGCTAATATACCATAGCGTTTCTCTCTTAAACGCACACCGGGCGAGAAGGAACTGTTAATAATTCTAATCGGACATGCCTGTGTGTAACGCGACGGCTCCATAATTGCTCCATTATAGAACGGCGAAGATAATTGGTCCCCGACGATATCCCGCGTACACGGACTTTTGGCATGCGATGAGGCATGGCGCCGCCATGTAATTCACCGTGAGTCTCGAGATCGAAAGAGGCGGAGGTTCGATCCTCGCGCAGCTTCCGGAGTAGCTCTCGTCGCAAGCAAGATAGGAAGAGCAATCTATACGTCATTCCGCAGGCTTGGTTGGGGCGGGCCCAGTGGCGGCTTCGTCGGCGACGGCATGGCATCGCGACGCGTCGCGACGCTCCCTTACTCGCAAGGATGTTTCGTATTAACGACGCACGCCCGGCCAAGAGCGATAGGACGTAAGCCGTGAAATATTGAAATGGGATTAAAGAAGCGAGAGAGTGGGTCCGGGCCCCCCCGCCCCTCCCTCTCTCTCTCTCTCTCTCTCTCTCTCTCTCTCTCTCTCTCTCTTCGCGCGACATCATCGATAGCGACCACGACTGTGTCGTCGGCACGTATACGGAAAATGGGAATATAATGCGAACTGAGAGCTCGTCGATCGCGTGATTGGGATATATATATATATATATAGTATATATATATATAATAGTTTTGTATCAATTTCGTTTCAGTTTAACAATCTTATTATTCAATCAACTGAGGGTCTTTATTTGACACATTATTTTCTTTTCATCAAACATTATATCCATAAAATGAAAGATAATTTTATATATACTTCTTATGATAAATTCAGTCATTTGCATTGCATTGGATTAATACATATTACAAAGGCTGCTTTATGTAAAATATCTAAATGCAGTAGCATAATATAATCTTCTTTGATACAATGAAATAATACATATATTGTATATTTTGTTAAATAACGTAATATTATTATTGGGTATTTAATCCTTTAAAATATTTATATGCTTTTACATTTAATCAGGGCTGGAAAAGTCATAAAAATAATGTGCTACCGCTACCATTAATTTTTATAAAAAGTAATTATTATTACTTAACATTACCTTTTCATTGATTTTTTTTTGTAACGTTTAAGTAAGATAGGTATTGGATTTATGAATTAAATGATTTAATGATTAGTATATCAATTGTAACCAACACTAAAACTTAAATTCTACAACAATAAATCTTTATATCACAAGCTTTTTTTATTAAACTTTTTAATACATCTTTAATAATTTTTTATATTAATATTTTTATTTTTTAACATATGCTTATTTTTAGAAGATTAGATTATGATTTACACAGATTTTATAAAAAAAATTTTTAAATACTGTTTTTAAACATTATGTCGTTATGATAAGTGCATTCCAATATTCATTGTCAATACTGAAAATTTATTGTTCACATTACTTTATATATACTACAGATTTTCAGTATTAACAGTAACAGTATTATCAGAATGCAACCTAAAATATAAAGTATAAAACATTTTTCAATACTTAAATTTCTGTTATAAAATATTTCTAGCCAATTAAAAAACATGCAATGTACTAAATAGTTACAAAGATAAAGTAGAGAGAAGAAATTGAAGTAACGATAAAAGTAGCAGTAGAACTCGTTACTGTGAAAATGTAACAACACATTTGCCGTTACGGATCGAAAAAAGTATAACAATCATTACCGATAAAAAGTAACAAAAACGGTAACAGCATTACAAATAACGCGTTACTTTCCAACGCTTTACATTTACCTTTGCTAATTTTATGTTTTAGTATAACAGTTGGTAGTAATCTAGTGTAATACAACTGATCGAATTCGCTATTAATTTTAAGAGAAATATCTCTTTCGAAATTTTGAGAAATTAATATAATAAAACATATCATAAATTTGAAAATGAAATGAGAGAGAGAGAGAGAGAGAGAGAGAGAGAGAGACTTATTTACAGCGTAATAATAAAGAGGAATAAAAGGAGAGAAGGTGAAGAAAGGTTAGACGTGAACAACTCGTGAATTCACATTAACATTGTAAACGATCAAATACGCGATGTGCGGTCGAGTAATTAATTTCTGATGACGATCGGTTCGATTGACATATCTTTGATCGTACGTCCTGAACAAATTACACGTGTTCGACTGTTACAAAGAATCTATGTTTGGACCGTTTGGACCGGTATAATTAATGCTGATACGTTCCTGTGAGAGACTGCGGTTTTGGCGATGGGACATTGTTTACTCGGAAACAAGTGCCGAATTGGAAGTACGTTTGCAATAAAACAAATATGGCATACCACGTGCATCGATTCAGGTAATATCAAACGCGAATATTTCGGCGATTAATCAATGTTTCTGTATTATTTGACTAAGCGCTGAAAATTTACCTACTTTGAGATATAACGGTTAAACGGAAATTGTCAATCAATATTAATTTAACATCTAGCATTCGCCAATATGAGTGGTACGAAAAAATCTTGAAAAAAATAGCTGCTTCGAAATGTTGTAATAATTTTTAACAGTAGAACTATTTTTAGCTGGTAATTCTTCAGATAACTAGAAAATCTTATAATCGCCGTAACAAGTGAGCAATTTGAAGAGAAATATTTCCTATTTTGATCCATAAATTTTTAATTAATATTTAATAATTATATAATTATATAATATTTATAAATTATATAATCTTTTAAGAGTGAAATAATTATTTAAATTATTTTTTTACGCTACAATAAATATATTTTAATACATAATGTAGTCTTTAAAACTTTGTATAAATTTAATTTATTAAAATATTTAAGAATCTTAAAGTAAATACACATAATTACTATTTATTCATGTTTCAAAAATGTATCATCGCAAAATCGAGATTCTCGCATCTGAAGACATAATCTAATTTTAATATTGGCAAATTAGTGCAGTTAAGCTTTAGAAATAAGAATCACAGATCATTAAAGATTGCAAAATATGATGAAGTAATGTGAAGATTTTTTTTTATATCTTTCGTTAAAGTTGAAAAATAAAAAAAAATTGTATAGGTTATATACGTATACTATAAACACAAATAAATGAAAAAATTGTATTTATTATAATAAAATTTCATTAAAATTTCATTTATTACTTGAAAAACTATGGATAACATATTTTCAGATGACTTTTCTACTTTATAAATTCAATGTATGTTTATTTACAACACAGTTATTCTCATGTGCATTAGAGACTTTTTTAACAATTGTAATTGTATTAAAATGTCAAACATCGCTACAGCAGAGCGCCCGCCCTTACAATTTACATAGAGTAATTGATATAAAAAGAGTATATCAACATATTTATAATAATGATTAATATTTATGTTACAAAAGACTGATTTATTTCCTTTTAAATTAATTTTTTTTCATACTGTGTAATGGCGAATTAGGTTCAATTAATGTTAATTTAATAATTAGTTTAATAATTTAAAACTGTAATTGTAATAAATCGTTCATTCGTTCTCGCTGGGTGAAATTCGCGCGGAGTGAATTTCTTTATTTATCTAGCCACCATCAAAATAGAGATCGATATATTTCGCACCATTATCGTGGCTCACGCGGATCCCCGGCTCTGCTTATCACCGCTACGCATCGTCGCGTCATAGACGAAGCGCCCTATCGGATCGGCGCGGTGCGGCGCGGCGCGGCACGGCGTGTGGCGAGCCATATCTGAACGATCATCAGAATTGCCAGCTCGCGTAATTCGCGTAATTGCGGTTCGCGGCTGCAACGAGCGGTACGGCGAATAATTCACGCGCAAACGGGTCAAGTTTTATCCTAGTCGGATCGACCGAATTCTCCCATCGAGTCCTTCGCCGCTCCGCGTCGTTCTCGATAATAGACCAGACTCGATTTAACAATCCAATACGGTCACAGAGTCCTAATTCTTGGCGAGATTCGACATTAAACAATAACGTGAAGTACTTTTGATTAATTTAAGCGAAGGCTTAAAATAGCAACTTAAATCAAATAGCACAATAAATTTTTTATTTCCGATAATTAATATGAATTCCGATCATACTGGTGGTTCTTTAAATATGTGAAAATTACTGTAGATTTGCAATGATTGTTTTAAATGTATGTTGTTTTTAAATTTTTAAAGCAGCGTACATTTACATATAAATTTTGCAAGTATCATCAAATTAGGTTGACATGAGTTTTTTTTAATATCAAGGGTCAGAATTATATTTAGTATTATGAATAAAGAGAAAGAGAGATAGAAAAAGAGAAAGAGAGAGATAAATAGATGAAGTTTATTCTCTGATGACGTTTATTCTCTCTAAAGGATATAAAAAATGACAAGTAAAAAAGTAGAAAAGGGAAACGATAGTAGTAAAAGTAATACGAAATAATACAACATAAATAAAAAATATACAAGAATAAAAAAATTCTAAACGAGAGAGAGAAAGAGAGAGAGAGAGAAAGACAGAAAGAGAAGTTATACATATGTTAAGAGTTTACGTTGAAAATTATATTTCAAGACGGCAAAATATTATTGTTTCAAATTTTATGATGCTTCCGAATAAGCTTGCCGAGAATAGAACGGCTGTTTTTAGACGTAGAGGCCTCGTTTTGAAATAAACCACGTCAACCCTTAAATCTGACCCCGCACTAAACCGAGCCGCGCATCGTAACTTGTCGGTTGGCGCGGCTCTCTCGCGCTTGATTCGTGGCGGCGGCGCGGAGTAGCGCGAGAGTAAAACGCAAAGTTATTCCGCCGCCTTGCCAAATAGGCGATCTAAATGCGCTCAACCGACCAGAAGAGGTAATACGTTACCGGTTATTGCCGGCGGCAGCATCTTGCCGAGAGCAACCCTCTCTCGCCCGGACGGTTAGTGCCGCGGAGGGTTAAACGGCGCAGCGGTAAGGGTAAGAGTACCCTTACTACGGTACGGTATGGAACTGGTAATGTACGCAGTCAGTCGCGATCTTCGATATCGCATCGATTTCGCGATCGGGATACGCGTGTGCGAAATTAACCGTGCGACTTTCGGCACAACCGACTAGGGGAGATTAAGTGGAATGGGAAATCTTTCGATCGAAAGCGATCACCGTTCCTTCTCGATCGATAAATCGTCCGGAGGTCACGAGGACCGAATTGGCAACGATCTTGAGATTGTTAACCCCTCGCGGCATTAAATTCCGCCCGACCGATGAACATCGGCATATAACGGCGCTTTCTGGTCCAGGATAGAGTGGGAACGCGCACATTTGAATGCTGATATAGAACTGAATCTTCATTTTATTCTCCCCGATGCTAGCCTCCGTGACTACCGAATTTGCATTCGTTTTTCTTTTTTCGTGTCGGTCGTATATTGTTTATCCTAATGTCGTAGTTTATCCTATACATCATAGTAAAAATATGATAAAAAATTATTTTACGAAAAATTACATGAAATTATATTTGAAACTGTAGCCTTGGCCAAAAGTATAAAAAACACTTCTACAGCGGAAGGAGAGAGGTTATCGATATCGACGTATCATTTTTTTTCAAACAAATATTTCTTAAACAAAATCTAAAATAAAATTTTGAAAATATGTATACAAACTAGAAAATATCTTCTATATAAATAATATAGCAGTTTATACATATATATATATATATAATATTTTATATATGTATATGCATTTTGTAACATTTTATTAGTTTTTCTTTAGATTTTATTCTCACCTTTTTCAAGAAAATGAGATAAATTCTTAATGCTTTATAGCCAAAGATGTATAATTTAGCACAAATTAGCTCTGCTAATTTATTCGACTCAAAATGTAATTAATTTTCTTATTAATATTTTATTTAAGAAAAACTTCTTTTTTTTATTATAGTATTTGACAACTTCATCTATTTTAATACATATAAGATCTCTTTTTCTATAAATTTGTTTTATTTTTTAGAGCTTTTTAATCATATTGATCGTATAGCAAATTTGAACAGATCAACAGGATTAAAAAAATTAAATCAAATATAGAATCAACTGGTTAAAGTAACGGTATTATTGATCGTCGTCGTATTTCGGTATTGTTGCATTTGTCGGGTAAGTTTGACGCTTCGAAAATGAGATTTCGATATCGGTTTTGTTCAACTTCGCATGCTTTTCTATCACATCAGTGAGGATCGTCTCGAACTGAAGCGACAAAGAGTCACCGATTTTTTTCCTTTCCTGCCCCCCCCCCCTCGTCTCTCCCTGCTATGCTTCTGCGATAGCATACTGGCGAAGTTCGCCAGTCGATACGGGAGAAGTTTGCCGATCGTCGGCGGAAGTCAAAAAGCGTCGCGTTGAAACTCGAACAGAATGGAAGCCGTTTTCCGAACTTTCTGACAAAAACGATTAAGCGTTGTAAACAACGGGTCGATCTCACGGCACGAAGGGGGTGACGCGACGCGACCGCGATGTACCGGCGATGATATTTCTCAGCGCACGGTTCGCTATTTGTCAGGAGATGGATGTTAATAGATACCGCGGCCCCGGCGAGAAATATCGAAACTTGGTAGAAAACTTACGGGGGCGACCGTAAATTCTCAAATAACCGGGAGAGAAAACTACGCCGCGAACTGCAACCCGGCGCGGCGTCCCACCCCCTCCACCCACATCTCGAGAATGTCAACGCGCGGAAAATTCTAGCCGTTCTCCAACGATAACTAGCTCGAGAAGCCAGAAGACGTCGCTGCGTAACTATTAATAAAAACTTCGCAATTGCAATATAAACTTTACGTGTTGCACGACGGAGGAGCGTTTATCTTCTTCCGTTGTTTGCTGTCGGTAAGTTAAATGAATCGAATAAGGAAAACGAAGAATATCAAGAGAAGTAATTGCCTTAGAGCATTAAAATTATTTCATAATCAATAATACGCGAGAGATATTTAGAGATTCTATTCTTCCATTCGAAATAGATTTTTAAGTCAGAAAAGGGTTCGCATGCGCGCGAAGAGGATGCAAGAAATACGAATCTTTAGGAAGCTCTTAATTTCCTCTAATTAAATTATTATTGGCGAAATAAAGGAAGTCTCGTTACGTCGCAATGTTGGTGCAAAGCACTTTGTATGGTCTGGTCACGTTGTCGGTAATGTGGTTTTAAAGCTACATTGTGCGCCGCTGAGATCAGCTACGATTTCTATCGGTCGCGCACATCTGTCGTTTGTAAGGGAAGTATACGTGTATCGGCGATAGTTCACGTTGCACAATAGAGTTAAAACACACGTAAGAGTGCGGCATTACAAAAACGTACAACTAGAGACAGCAACGGCGAATTGTATCGCGGTAGTGACAAAGACAGCGGTAGGTGTTTAATTAATTTTCTCACAAAGTGTTCGCCAAAGCACCAAATCGAGTAGTCGAGGGTGTATTTGTATTCTTCGGTACGTTGTCTCTTAAGGTACAATCAGCGATTTCGATCGACCATGTAAAAACCTTGTTAAAAAGACAACAAGGAAAGCAACATGTTCAAATTTGATCAAAAGCATAGGGTACCGTTAATAAATCTTTGAAACAGTACAGACAATAAACAGAGAAATATCTAGTCAATTTCTTTGTGTAAATATTTGCCAAGCTCTCTCTCTCTCTCTCTCTCTCTCGTACAATGAAATAATACAAGAAAACAGTTTTCAGTATCAACGATGCGTGCGTTTCAAAATCAAGCCGATTAAGGTCCACAGCTGAAACAGGATCAAAACCGCGTTTCAATTCTCCATTCCAAATTTCAGCAACGCTTTACGATCAAATTCATATTTATTGGATGCTATTAGCAAAAAGAGAGTTAGTAGTCGAACCGTATAATAAAATTTATAGAATTTCTCCATAAACTATACACAATTGTATATGTACTTAAATTAGTGATTCGCATTTAATTAAATGTGATCCATGAATTAGGTAAAAGATGTAGCATAATTCATAATTGTTTCAATTATCGGCAGTGTACTTAAATTTATAAATGTATTTTATAAATTTATTATAACGTTGAAAAAATTTAACAACAGAAAATATTTATTTTTTTCATAGATTGTTCTCATTCATTATGTAAAAAAAAATCATACAATTCCATTTTAAAAGTATTATACATATGACCTTCATTATTTTAGTGCCTCCACCTAGAAGAAAAAGAATATGACCAAAATATGTTTCCCTTAAAAAGCGTTTCATCTGAAATATTTTTTCCTATCGTAAAAATCAGACGAGATATTTCAGATACTCGAGTTAGATGGAACTTTCCGTATAATAAAACTACAATAAAATTTTACTCTTCTCAATATTAGTAGAATTTTAATTGAGACACTAATTGAGCGCAGTAATTTACAAGAGAAAGGGAGAGAGAGAGAGAGAGAGAGAGAGAGAGAGAGAGAGAGAGAGAGAGAAAGAGATAACTTTTTGCAATAACTTTACGTAAAGTTACATATCGCAATATATCTAAGGCGTTCTGTAACAGTACGAAGTCGTAAGTTAGATTCGTTGAATGCAATACTCCCTCTGCATTTCACAGTGATGTGCGGCAATTCCCGGCAACAATCTCCAAGTCGGGATTCGGTCAGGAAAGTCAGCCTTCAGTTTCATTCGTGGGATGTAGGACGACCCGAGGGAAAATCATGCCGCACAGTGCATAGTGCATAGTGAGAGACATAGCGAGAGAGTGGCAAAGCGGACATCGATCCCCGCTCGCACGGCCGTCTTTGTCGGTGGCCGCGATTCGGCGAGGTTTGCAGCCGCGCCTCGTATTCATATTCATATTTCAAAACTCGCACCCCACGGCCCATTGTGTCGCTGAATGCGCTATGCAGAATGCGTCGTCTGCCGTATAACGTTGCGGCGTTGCGACCGTCTCCTGAATTAGTAATGGCACGTTGACAACGGCCTGTTCGCACGGCGAACGACGCTCGACGGTGAACGTTCGCGCTCACGAGTCGCGGCTCAGATGCGTATCGCGGGAAATGCAATTTGCTCCAGATATTAATTCAGGTAATGGATTGCGTTAACGTAGACTAGCCCTGAGCGTATCAGTGCCCGACGATGTATCCATGCCTGAATAGATACATCTCATAAAAAGATCCATTTGTTTGAGCCCTACGAACCAAGAGGGGATTCACGTTAATCTATGTATATGTATTTGGATGTAACTATACTTATAGTTATTTGTCATGGGTTGTCATTTGTCCCCCTCAATTTTTGAATTACAATAAGCGCACACGCTAGAAATTCAAATTAAAAGAATATATATCGCAGTTTAATAATAAATTGCGTTGTATAAAAGGATAATATACGAAGGGTGACCCTTAAATATTCTAAAAGATTTTTAATTTGATTCCTCACATTAATTCAAGACGAAAACTTTACATTATCATATGAGCCGAAATAGCTCAGTTTCATAGATACAGGTTGTCAAAATTAAAGGAAAAAAATTGAATAAAATAATAATGTATGATTCCAAAAGACGAGCTTTCTCTGAAAATATATACAAATTTTTATAAAAATAATCCAAGTAGTTTTCAAAATTTTTGGAGAAAACGAAATTTTTTCCTTCAACTTTGATCATGTATCTTTAAAACTAACAATAAGCCGTTTCATACGTTTATATATAAGTATGAAGTTTTCGTCTCAAGCTGATGTGAGAAATCACACGCACGGAGGAAAAAAAAATATTTCGATAAATGGCGGCAACTATGGTCGGGAAAGAGAGTTTCCGGAGAATAAGCGTAGCTAGCACAGAGCGGCAGGGGTTGCCGGAAAGTTCGCGTTACATAATTAAATCGGGCGGACCGAAATCGTGTGCGAAACTTGAAGTGGTTACACGTACGTGTACATCTTCTCTCGCGAGCGTAACCGAGAAGCGTAGAGAACGAGAGAGGAGACGAAGAGAGAGAAAGGGAGAGAGAACGAGGGAGAGAATATACGACGGTGCTAACGAGGCTCAGAGGATCGAATCAAGACCGAATCTCCGCCGCTGATTGACCAGGGCGGAACCCGGAGCGGTAGAAGGCTAATTAGCTACCCGGATCTTCGTACGTGACCCGACAACGGGATCCCGAGACGTGGCGATTATGGTTGCCCTGAGCGTCTTAATTTCAATCCAACGCTCCGCAAGAAGGAGGAAACATTATAACCGACTACGACGTCGGTCAAAATTCTCTTTGAACACGCCTTTGGTCCACCTTTTACCGTCGATGTCACTTCCGTTTTCTGCTGAGCATCTGCGCTTAGAAATTCAGAACCGCTCGGTGGCTGCCCGAAATGATAATTAGGCTGAAACTTGGCGACGGCAATTAGCGCGCTCCCGCGCGCGCGATTTACGTAGATGAATGTACGGGGATATACTGGAAGTCGAGCTTCACATACCAAATTTAATATTTCAACGATAAACTTCGAGTTATCTTTTTCATAACTCGGCAAAAATGTTTCATATATAATTATATTATATATACTAATGAGAGAAATGAAAGGTATAGAATTAATTAATCCAGTTTTATTGTTAAAATAAGTATTATTAATTAATATCATATTTCAGAATACGCACAGAAAAATTAAGATAAAAAAAATATTTCTCATGAATTTAAGAATTCATTTCATAATGCTCTCAAGTGGTCACCCATCCTAAGCTGTATCTTTACGATCGTACAGAAACTGCTATTTTGATGATACGAACTCTAAATGTTAATGAATGTATAACTATGACACTTCTATTAAATATCATTCCAGCAGTATTACAGCAGCATTGCAACGCGTTCCAATAATATTGTATAAATATCAAAATACTACCTACCTACTTTCCATATATAATAATGCTGTACATATAAAAAGCTATGTGTAAAAAAATGTTACATATAAAAGTATAAAAAAAGATTGAATTATATTCATGTATATTTCTTATGGCTCAATGAAAAAATTTTCATACATAATCATTACCAGTAATTTTTGAATTATAAACGATTGAAACCATATGGCTTTCTGTGAACTTCGTTGTTCGCTTAAATTCAGGTTATACTACTGAAATTTTAATTGAAGAAGCTTTTTTGGTTATCAAGACATATGATGAACATTCAAAGATTGAGTTCTTTCGACATATTCCCTAAAAAGAAAAATTAATCCAAAATCTGAAAAACTATGTTATTTAAATTCACTAAATTTACTTTAATATATCATTTCCCCGCTTCAAAAGTGACACAACTAAAAAACGTGATTTTCTAGTTATTACTATCATGAATGAGAATTAAATCATCAAATAATCATTGCCATATCAATCGTCAAAAGTAAATTAACTTTATAAAAAAATCATCAAAATCATCATAATTAAAAAAAAGTGATTTTTTAAAGGTTGTGAAATGAAAAAAACAAAATGATATTTGATCATGTTAAGAATAAATTCTTTTTGCCGACATTTTATTAGTTAATAATTATTTGTCAAATAAATATTACCCTATCAACCATCGAAAGTAAACTCTAATAGCTTAATAAAACATTATCATAATTCAAAAATGATACTTTTAAGAGTTATAAAATAAAAATGTCAAAATGTGACATTTGATCATATATAAAAATATATTCTTTTTAATGATATTATTACTTGGCAAAATTGATCAATAATTTTCTATCAAGTTAAAAAATAATTTTTCCCTTTTCGAGGAAATTTAATGTTTATAAGTGCGTCATTTTTAGTAGAGGGAGCGAATTATGATGAGAGATAGCTTGAAAAAAATATTTACTTTCTTTTGAAAGCTATATGTCTATAAGAACAATGAAAAACGCGCGAATAAATAAGCAAAATACATAAATAAGCAAAAACTCAAATAAACGGCTAATATTATACAAAAATGCATTCCAGACTAATTGACTGCGTACGTTTATTAAAAAGGAGAGTTATGAACATGTACGTATAGAAATAATTACCACGAAGATAATGTCGATGTGCGGAATTTGATCGCGTGGTGGTTTATTAGTTTATTAACTCTACGCGAGTGAAACGTATTTCAGAAGAGAATTTATATGGAGTAACTGGCAGAGTTATTAAACATTTAATAACGTTTGACGTTATATGCGAGCGTGATTTAATAATAGTTAAACTGTACATACAATAAAAATTGATTTGAAATTGATCAAAGAAAGGGCAGTCGAAAGGAATAGTATCCATTCTCTTGTACAACTCTTTTAATAACGTCAAAAGATTTAATTATACACGAGCGTTTTTATTACGAGACATTGAATCGCTTTGTTATTGCCAAGGCATTTCTCACAAACGCCATTATTAATTATGCAAGGGTAACCTTTCGCGATCACCTGTGCTAATTACCGTGAAATCAACAAATGACGAAACTGTGGTCATCAGCAAAGTTACGTGTATAACCGCGAACATCTGCAAAGCTGAGAAACTTTCTGATGTCGAAAACTTGGTACCGTCACCGTCGTTCCGAGCTGGGTCATCCGTCACTCATTCGAGAGCCCATGCGACACGTGCCAAATAATTACGCTAATTGAAATGCGAATACACACCAGCGTAATCGTCCGCGATAATTAGTGAAGTAATTTCACAGTATTATCTCATTTATGATCGCGCGCGATAATCGCGCGAGCGCGTACCTACCGCGTAATGCAAAACGTGCTATCAGGGCTGCGTCGCGTTAGACATCCTTCGTTTAATCCCAAGCCGGCGGCTAATTACAGACAGCCTTACCGATTAAATTACAGAGCGCCTATCGTACGACCGTCTCCCGACTCCAAAAGGGACATAGAACGTCGATAATCTTTCCACTGCACCGTAACGAGGAAGTGTACCAAGTATATATAGTCGGGGCAACCGTGCGATGTAAAGGATGTTATATGGAATTTCGAAATATTTTTTAACGTACAAAAATAAGTCAAGAAAATATTTATTACCTAATAAATATTATAGATTTATTAAGAAATGATAATAATTATCGATCAAGGCATTTAAAGATATTACAGTATCATATAGACGTCTAACAAACTTCATGCAAAATTTCTTAAATTAAAAGCTCAAAACTAAATTCGCACGTTTTATTCTATTAAACTTTATTCTATTAAATCCAAGTTAAAATTCATTCGCAGCATTAAAGCGTCTTGAGAGAGATTTGCATCGTACTCGCTGATCGAAAGGATAAAATGTCACGTTCCCTCTCGGAGTCGCGGTCAGCACACATGAAACTCGAAATGGTTAATTAACCCATTTATCATCATCTACAGCATGGGACTAGGACAACCGCGAAATAAGCCTGGCGGATGGGATCGCTTGCTTGCGTGCGTGCTTGCATGTACACGTGTGGTTGCGAAGTGCGCACGCATCAACGCACGTACGCATTTGCTCGGCATCTGATGAACACGCTCGCACGCACACGCGTTCGCGCAGGCAACTTCGGGTCGGTCGACGAAAGTGGTATAATTATCGGGAGAGTGTAGCTTGCGTGTGTGCAAATTTGACTGCATGCGACTCGTTGAATCCAATTCAACTGGCTGAAATATAACGCCCGTCGATTATTGCCTGTCGTATTGTATATATATATATCAGCGCCATCGCGCTGTACTTTATTAACGCAGATGTAGAAAAGCGCGCGCGCGACAGAGAGAGAGAGAGAGAGAGAGAGAGAGAGAGAGAGAGAAAGAGCGGAAGGGAACGTAATATTTATTCTATGCGCAATCTACAAATTCTATAAATTAACTACTGATTCTATAAATTAATAAACGTAGCAATACGAAATTTCCTGCACAGGTCACATTTATATACATATAATAAAAAATATTCGTATATGTTAAAACCAGCCCTTGTAATTATTTATGCTAAATTTTTAATATATTCAAATATCAATATAATGCATATTATTGTGTATTAAATTGATATTCAATACTTCTTAGTATTAAAATAACACAATTCATGAGTATAAAATAAACAAAGAATTATTTTAAAATGTAAAAAAAAATCTGACAAAGGAATAAAGTATGTTAATTTAACATGTTATAAATGTTAATTTTACTGAAGAAATATGTTTTCATAATTTGCTTACAAATTGAGTCAGTTACATTTTTATGTTATTTTTTTACATTTTATGAAACATTTGTGTTATTTCCTAACATATTCATCTTGTGCTAAATTAACACAAAAGTTTGGGTGGACCGTTTGGGACAAGAGAAACGTGTTAAATTTAACATAAATTTTCCAGCTATCTACATCTGCTCTAATTTATTATTGTAATTATTTTTCGCTTCGTGAACAACGTATGGTAGAAGGAAGGTAAAGCTTTAATGGCTTGTCATGTATTTTTTTAATTACGTTTTATATCCTTGTTTCAAAGCGATAACTGTATGTTAATTTTTATTAAACAATTTCGCAGTTTATACAATTTATTTTCTGAGTTTGGTGAATTTAGGATTAACCGGTCGCGTATCCTATATCGGAAATCAATTCTCGTGCATTTGTGGCGTCGCATAGAGAAATGATAAAGATAATGAAGCAGGTTCCGATATCGAGAGACCTGAGTGCACACGGAGATGGATCAACGTGGACAGTGTTTGACTGCAGGGAAATTAACGACCTGACCCATATATATCCATTCGGTAGTTTGAATCGACGATGGAGTGGAGCTTGGCTAATTACCTCCGCACTCCATACAGAAAGAGCTTACTTGGACGTCACCAGCCATACAACGTGTGACATTCATGTCTCTCCAATTTTGAGAAATTTTAATGCTTGGTGATACTTAAATTAAATCGAACGATTTCGTTCGAAGAAATTGGTAAAGAAGGTGAAGTAAGTCGATATTATACAGAAATTCAATTAATCAATCGAAAAGTTTCAAAACTGCTTTGAGTATAATTTTTTTAAATATTGTAGTAAATTTTAATTCGTGACTATAATTTAAAGTTTCGGTACCTACGAAAAAGTTTCGACTTTGAGAGTTTAAACCTGAGTTTTCTTTTTGTTAGTCTTTATTAAGAGGATTAGATCTCCGAGAAGCTCTCTCGAGACAGGCGATGCGTCGATAGTCGAAGCGAAAAGAAGGTCCGCCGAGCTCTATTCACTTTCCAAATTCTACAAAACTTTTCCACGGGAGTAATTCTTCTTAAACGCTGCACGGTAAAAAGTAGAGAGCCCTCGAGTGCCCCAATGATCAATCGGTTTGCCACGTCGTCGCTCACCGTGTGCCCACGTACTCCCTCGAATGTTTGCAAAATAGACGCGTATGCTCGGGCAAGAGAGAGAGAGAGAGAAGGGGAGCCTCGACCGGCGTAATAATTCGATCGCCGGCGGGTTAAAAAAATACCACGTACGACGGGAATGATCGACATTCGTTGGGGTTTGCGCGGAGGTCGGAAACGAACTCTCCCTCGATTTAACGAGATAATTTGATCGATCTCTCGTTCTGCACACCGGTGCATTTACGTTCCTGCCGCCTGCAGGCATTCCATGTACAAACTGTACCTACGCCCCTATTCATACTTAAATGCAATGTTATGTGTTTGAGCAATACATTATTCTTCCTGATTTAAACGAAGCTTTGAATGAAATAATAATTATTTCGACTTTATTGTTTAAACATTACATGATGTTTAATGCTTTAATTAAAAACAAGAATGTAATCTTTTATAGCCATATCTATATTTCGTTTTTCATATCACTTACCTTAAAAGTGACACCACTTAAGAAAATTAATATTTAAAATTAATGTTTAAAAAATTAAATTTCTCAGAAAAACTATTTTTCAGTTTGACAGAAAATATTAACTAAATAATTCGACAAAAAGAAATATATTTGTAATATAATCGGATGTCATTTTGTCATTTCCATCATTTTATAAGATTAGAAAAAATCACCCTCTTTGAATTGTGGCGACTTTTTTAAACCATTATTTTAGTTATAATTTTGACGATTTTTTCATGAAATTGTATAACTTTTGGTGACTAGTGTTTACTTAACTCATTTGTAATAATAATTCGAGTATAATGTTTTTTTTTATCATTTTTAAAAAATAAGGGAGCGATATATATGTAATATATAATTGTAAGTCAATTCGTTTTACATATATTTTTGTAAAACTTCTGATTTGATCTAGTTCTATATCCAAGAAGGTTTTATGTGAACAATACTTTAGTCAATCTAATAGGTGACGGCGCGTTTACACAAGACCCTCTTCCAAATCTATACGATCAAGCGATGTCCGCAGCGCGTTCCACCTTCGATATACTGGCGTTGGAAAACGCAACCAATGGAACACGCAAGCTCTATGTTATCGCGATCGTCGTACGGTTGCGCGACCAATTCCGATCGGCCGATCCCGACCTGACTCGACGTGACGGCCGCGAAATAATTTACGGATAATGAGGATGTTACGTGGTGCCTGGTCAGACTTCCCGCCAACGTGGTACCCAGTTAACCGACTGATTGCAAACGGCCGGACATGAACGTGATCGACCACAAAACGTGCTGAAAAATTACTCCAAAGTGATGCCACCAAGATAATATCGTGACCATTATCGCAAGTGCTTTGAATCTTTTTTTTTTTATTAACAATAATAAGTTAAATTAGACTGTAATATAAATAATATAAATAAGAAAGAAATGCCAAATACGATTGTAACTAAATTTGCTTGTTTATAATAATATTTTTATAATATTATTATAAATTTTTTAGAATCATTACGTATATATATATATATATATATATATATATATATATACACACATACAGTTACTCGCATTAATCTTTAGACTTGAAAAATTATTATTTTTTAAATATAGTTTTTGAATTAAAAAATTTACGATTTTGTTAATAATTGAACTGCTTGTTATTGTAATCAAAAACGTTAATTTTATTAATTTAATTTAATACAATCTTCAATGTAAAAAATATTAAATAAGCTAATACTTATTTTAGGATCGCAAAAATATTCGGACGTTTAATATGAGTTTTATATTTTTTGATTTAGTGATCCTTGAAAATCAGATTAGTACTCCTTACTTGTTTATTATAAAGTATATAACAAAAATAATTATATCTCACAATAGATTGAACTAATTTAATTTCCCTTGAATTACCGATTTCACATGAATTACCGATAAAAATAAAGCGTAAAAGCAGAAATAATTCATTTGACAAATGCCTGCTTATTATTATTAACCTTTACAAAAAAAGTAAATCATATATCAATTAAGTAAGAGTAGCAAATATTGTAAAAAAATATGTTCGTGAAGATCGCATTGAATCAATGTCTTGGACAGGAGAGGTTAAAAATTACTTAACTCGCAGAGATAAATGTGAAAATATTAGGAAAATAAAAATAAATCCTGGATTAAGAGTTCCAAGAAACTAACCTCAGAATTATACAAAGAGACTAGTAAGATGGTATCTTGATATTATTCATCGAGCATTAAAGTAAAATGTTTACAATGGTAGAGTTGCTCGTAAAATATTTTTCATAAATAGGGAACTGTAGCAATATATTAGGTGTTGGAATTAATTCGTAGCGTTTTACAAGTGATGGGAAGTACTTTCATTAATGTATTTTTTAATGCTCATGTGAAATAAATAACATTCTTTCATTAAAAAACGCTACGAATTAATTCCAACACCTAATATATAAATAATATTTCTGACAACATAATGAATATTTTAATTTAAAAAAAAGATCATGAATTTTTTTATATCAACAAAAACAATATTTATAAAGAGTAATAATTCTTAAAATATCATGATATCCGAATATTAATACGAGTGAAATGTATGTATCGAATAATTGGATAATGATAAAAAATATTATAATGATAAGAAGGTATATATACGCGAAAATGTCATTGTTACATGTTAGATTTTTTTTACTTATGAAAATTTCGCAGTAATAAAAAAAAAACATTTGTGTCTGATTTCAGTAAAAAAAGCTAACGCGTAACCAAAATTATAATACACGTATACGTTGTCCTGAATTTATTCTAATGAGGGATAAATTTTACAAACAAATTAACAACAATGTACAAATCCTTCTATCGTAATTTTTAAAATTATATTCAATTCTCTTTTTTCGGCATTTTTAAAATCACATAAACAAATCACATAAATGTAGAGAAATCTGAATGATTAATTTTCAACTGCTACAAGAGGATATAAAAATGATAATAAGGATATAAAGGAAACATGCTACTGCAGTTTAACTGGAGAACCTAAGCTATTCAGAGTGCAGAAAGTGACAATAACCGTGTAAGATGCGAATGTTACCGCTATCTTCCAAAGAGAGCTGGATGTTGTAAAACGTTTATGCATACGCCGTATAACTCATATTTTCCCGCAAACAACATACATCCGGTTACGGGAATCTGATATAACCTGAGATAAAAAGTTATTATCGAAAAAGTATACAAGTTATACGGGAAATTGCTTCACATAGACAATTTACTTTACTTCTAACGATCAAATGTATCGCTTATTTAACCATTACAAATTACAAATATGCCATTTTGGTCGAAAGATTTTTACTACGAAGTAATTTACTCGGCCAAATGTATTGTTTTATATAAAACGTAAAATTAATCATTTTGTTATTTTATGTACTTGAGATAAAAGATATATACAGTTGTATTAAAATAATACATAATTTATAAAAAAATAAAAAAGTTTTGATAAAAAATTAAATAATGAAGTAAAAGAAAAGAATATTTTTTAATTAAATTAGCATCGTGATTATTTGAAAATAATTATTGATTAATAACTAAGACAAAATATTGTTTAGAAAGTTTTTGGAAAATAATAATAATCTTAATAAATAATTTCAATGAGAGAGAGAGAGAGAGAGAGAGAATCTAAATAATCTAAATAACTTTTAAGTTCTTTCATTTCTCTCTCTCTCTCTCTTTCTCTCTCTCTCTCTCTGTTTCTGTACAATATAATGTTGCAGAATCCAATACACGATCGAAGCTGATATTATAGCGATGGCATCGCGCGGCAGGAGAATCTTATTAGAAACTTCAGGCAGCTTGATATCGATTCCGCATCAATTTGCATTCATGATGATCTGGGAGAAACTATTCGACCGCTTGTTATCTGCTCATCGCGAAGATGCATCGGGATGCCGGTTGCGGAGAAAATTGTCAATAACATCTATTACTGTCGCGACGTCTTTATTACCGTCACCGTCTTCTAATATTCATCCTGTCAAGATGAGCTTTTATAATAGAAATAGTTTAACACATAAAATAGCTCCTTTCTCCCAAGATATCTCCAAAGTGCACAAAATGTATTTTGAACTACATCTCTATTCTATTTATCTTAACATAATACTAATTATATTCGTACATCAATTCATGCGATATATAAAGTTTACAGAGTCAGATAAATATATATTTAAGGGATTTTTAATGTACAAAAGAGAGAAAAAGTATGCAATGTTGCATAAAAAGAAAATTGAATGTAGTATACGAGTAACTAAGAGCCACATTTAATATCGTTTAACAAGATTTTAATAACAAAAATTTAAAGGATCTTATTTCCTCCTTAAACTCCTATTAAATTTGTATTCTTTTCTAATTGACATCTAATTAATTCTGTGGCCTTTATATATCATCTATTTCATTATTAAAATATTATTGTTTCTTAACGATCTCATTTTTGTAAATCAGATTTGTATTCTTTTCCAATTGACATCTAGTTAATTCTGTGACTTTTATATTCATCTATTTCATTATTAAAATACTGTTGTTTCTTAACGAGATTTCATTTTTATAAACCAGATTATTTTATATTTTAAAGTGCATGCCTGCTTAAAGAGACGCAGGTTTACGTAAGTTTAACAAAACATTTTAATTCAAATAAAATATTTTTAAAAATGTGTTTCATTTGAACTTTTTAAAAACCGAGAGAGCACCAACTGTCGCGAATCCCATCGTTACGTACAAATGGGTATGAAAAATGTTTTTCCTAGAAAACACTTGTACATCAAGGAAATTCCTTGTGACTTGGCAGCGGCAGGCGAGGATGCACGAGTACATATATTATGTATAGTATTCGCACGTTCGCGCGCATACGAAAATGATCTAGGTCGACGTTATCGGCCGTCTTTTCAGCTCCCGGCGATGGCCGCGTTGAGAGCATAGTATATGAGAGCCGCGTGCCGCTGAGTTATCGCGCGTTTGTCGAGAGTATACGCGTGTACAGTACTGTATGGTACGCAAATCTCGCGTGACGTTCGTCGGAACGTATCTCGGGGAAAATATTACATTCCGCTGCCAATTGTCTACTTTTCGGTATGCGTTTACAATCTGTCTAGCGTGCATGGAGAAATTCGCGATATTGAACAGAGGCCCGCAGCGGTTTGCCGCGCGTATGCGTAACTCACAGTTGCGTAATGTTTTTGTACCCAAACAAATGCTACTCTGATGACTATCGATCACGGTCAAAAAACTGAAACGAATATGAAAAAAGTCCATGATATTCTATATTTGCACTAGAAATATCTTCCTCCTATTTGATTTTATTTCGTATTTCTAAGATTAATACATAGAGCGAATTTTCGATAAATATAACGTTGCACACATATTTTAAAAATTTATTATTATTATTGCTCTTTTATTTAAAAAAAATAACGCAACTCGAAAACTTAAGTTTCCTTGAAAAAGAAAAAAACCTATTAATCAACGTGACAGAAAATTATTGATTAAGTTGTACGATATCTGCAAAAAGAATATGTTCTTATATGATCAAATGTCATTTTGTCATCTTCATTTTACAACTCTAAAAAAAAAAATCACTATTTTTCAATGGTGACAATTTTATATAAAGTTAAGCTATTTCACTTTTAATGATTGATACAGTAATGTTTACTTGATATAAAATTATTAACTAATCAAATGCTATCGACAAAAAAATTTATTTTTTAACATTATCAAACGTTAATATTATTTCACAATCCTTTAAAAAAAACCATCTTTTTTGATAATGTGTTTAAATAACATTCATATTTAACAAATTTATAAGGCAGAAAATAATATAGGATAAGGATACTACAAGTAAATAAATTGACATTTAAAATTATATATGTAATATTGTTTATCAATTTAATTAGCCTTTTTTTAATTAGCTATAAATGTCCAATAAGGAAGATTATGTAAGGCGACGTACAATATTTTGAAGATATAGACGTTATTCACCGATATAGACGCTACATAATTTCCGAGTCCGCGCGACTCTCATTTCCCAGTAAGGATTGCAGATCGACTTGACCGTTGTGAACGGACAATAACTGTCTACGGGGCGATATAAAGAAGGACACCGTCGACCTGTACATATTAATGACGAGCATATTTATTGCCGATACTAGGGGGTTACACTTGCCACTGGTTTTCGAACGAATGGCGCCGGAAAGGACAAGGGAGACGGCCACGGCGATGCTATGAGGATGAAGGGCGCGATATATATTTTCGACGACGCGCAGGGCCACGGCCTATCTCGCGGAAATGGTATTTTCGAGGCCCGACGTTCCCGGAAAGCAATAATACCAAAAGCAGTTTTAATAAAGGCTCAGCCACGATATATCGCGGCCATGCCTCACACTCCCATCTGTCCGCCTCCACCGCGTACATTGCCATACCCCCGTCGGTTCTATCGTTCATTCTTCCACAACCCCCTCAGCAACCCCTTTCATTCCGGGACGATCGTGTGTCGGGACACATCCCCCTCTCCAATCGCTTTTTTTCGCGATTTCTTTTTCTCCCTTCCCTGCCCTCTTCTCTCTCTCTCTCTCTCTCTCTCTCTTGCGCGCGCGCGCGCGCGCGCACGCAATCGTTTCAGATTACGGACGCGTTTGCGTTAAGGGGGCGACATTTCTCAACGGACCCGCTTCATTATTTTAACGAACGTGATCCAATCGCTTGCCGTGATCCATTTCGATCCCGCGTGTCTCCACCTGAAATAATTTCGCCGCAACGATAACATAATCAATTCAATTCTAATAGATGTCACTAAATTCATATTGAGATAAAGTTAAAAAATATGTAGGATATAAAATTGTTAAAAGTATTTAAAGAAATATCCGCGCGGATTTTCACTCGACAGAAGATAAAACTTAACTGACGGAAATTTCGTTATCTTTTTCCGCACGAATTATCTTTAAGATTTATCTTTAAATTCAGTTAAATGATTTAATTTTCAATATCATATATCATCGTGATCATTAATATTTTGGCATCGAAGTAATAATCATCGTTCCATCTCATTTGGCTTTCGACATCCGTATTACATTCAATTGAACAATTAATTACTATATGCTTTTTCAAATTAATAAGGCAAAATTGTGCGTGAATAAATGTGACAATAAAAAAAATTGTTCATTTGGCTAAATTAATTTAGTTCATTTTTATTGTTTTTATAAAAAAATATATGCATATTTAAGCCAAGCATGTTATATTTGACTTAAATACGTATATTCTCTAACAAAAGAAATAAAGATTAGATTAATTAAAAACCTGAACAATTTTTTTCTCAATGTAAATATTCGACTTAATTTTTTGTCAATTTATATTAACTGAAAATTATACTTCCATTTATACACGTGTTCGATTTGCTAAAATTATTTAATTGATAATGGCAACGATCTCATAAAAAAACGATTATTTCTAATATTTAAATAATCACCAGCTGCTTAAATTAGCTTTTACAAGGAAAGAGCAAGTTTGTTAAAGAATCTAAAAATAGATACAGATCTGAAAATAATTTTTTGGACCATTAAAATAATTTTATAAGAATCTTAAACATGATGAGCAATGCTGCAAAATGTTTTGATAATATTATAGCAATTTTATATTCCTATACCTAATTATTTTAAAAGTCCAGCAAAATTATTTTCTGTATCTAGCTGAATTTTTAGACTTTTTTTCACAAAATTGCTCTTTTCGTGTATGTATCTATGCAATCCAATTGCACAATTGGTTTCAATCCGCGCGTTTTCGTTTCTAGCGCCGAAGTAATAACGCGAAACTAGCTGTGGAGGCTCCAACGGAATAAAGGATTAGTTCTCTGTCTCTCGTCGTGAGAGCGAAGATCTGCATTAAGTGCTTAAAAAAAAAAGGAAAAAAGAAAAAATTAATCCCCGTAAAGTCAGTCTGGAGAAAAAAGGACGCACACAGGAAAACCGTGGGATTAAACTAGCGGAAGATATACTACGTAGTCGTCGTTACAGACGTAGTGGCGAGGCTCGAAAGTTCAGTGGAACCGCGTAATAACTTTTTTACAGTAAACGAAGACGTTACGACTTCGTGTGATGACACGACTATCGTCCTATATATTATAAAGACGATACAAATATAAAATGTTTCCGAAGCGGCGTATAGATCACTTTTCGCTAGAAGAAATTCAGTCGCATTTTATCACAAAAATTTTTTTCAGTGCAAAATAGTAAACCTATTTTATATTTCAAATAATAAGACAAAAAATTTAAGCAAAGCGTCTTAAGATCGAATACAAGAATGTGAATACATAACTGAGCAACGAAAGTCTTTATCGATCTGAGCTGGACCTTATTTAAATAATATTTCGATAAATTTATATCCAGTTCTGCAATCTACACTAAAATTATTTTCAATCTTGAAACGCAAACTAATAAACTGGGATAATATCATGAATTAAATTAATTATTGACAAGCAGTTTAATAATATTGATGTTAATAAGAAAGCATCTCAGAAAGCTTTAAAAAATTTGACGCTAGTAAGCATCAAAAAGCTTGTAAAAAGGTAAATATAATGCTGTAAAAAAATTTAGATTGCGGAGTGTTCACACATAGAAAAACCGATTTTATAGAAGTATATAAAAATTTAGCTATACACAAATCTGGAGATTATATCGTTGGACCAATCAAAATAATTATATAATATTAGGTGTTGGAATTAATTCGTAGCGTTTTTTAATGAAAGAATGTTATTTATTTCACATGAGCATTAAAAAATACATTAATGAAAGTACTTCCCATCACTTGTAAAACGCTACGAATTAATTCCAACACCTAATAAATAATTATATTAGCTGATTGTTATAATGTCAAAATTTTTTAGCAGCGTTATCACCATGGAAATCTTACATAATTATTTTGATGAATCAACAATTATCTAATTAAATTAAATACTTTTTTAAATATTCAGCAAAACTATTCTTTCCATACGACTTCTCTTTTCTATACTCTAATAAAAGTATGAGAGTTTTCGATTACCCAATTAGTGGTCCGCCGCTAAATACCATTGCTACGAAGTGCTGAATAAATATCGCGCTAATCGGCTTAAGGGGAAGGACACTATCGTCGCAACAGTGGTATCACAAATTACACAGCGACACGATCCCTTCCCCCGTCACTTTCTTCGGCGAACCCCTTCGACCACGCTCCTTAATTTCCTGTTCGCCTGCATACTTGTATACAAACGACCGTAGTCTATACCAGAGAGCAAGGAGCGTCCCCAAGCTAGCAAACTGCGCCGATAACGACGCCGATGGTTGTTCACCATCACTGCCTGGGAGACTTGCCGCTGGCACCGACGCCGTCGGATCTAAATTGGAATCTGTCCGACTCCGCAACGGCAGTACCACTCTTCTACTATAGGAAGAACGTCTCGAAAGGTCCATAGCGATTGCTACGTAGTACGTTGGGCCGCCTCATGACGAAAGAAATGCCCAACGGCGACAGCAACCCAACGTACGTAATACTTCGCAAAGGATAGTAGTATTAAAAAAAGCCCTAAAAATGATACGAGTGATACTAACGAGAGAAATGGACTGCTTAGAAGCTGCTAGTACAGCTAAAAATAAAGTTTCTTATGAGATAAAGCTCCCCAGATACCACGAATTACTTAGGAAATACGTATAGTAGAAATAGGTAATAGCTCTCGAAAAGAGATGTAAGTAAAAAAATAGCTAAAGATAATTGTTTGATTCTTCTAAGAAAACATACTTTTATCGCAAAAAATCTCTATGGCTAATGTCTTAAGATGATATAAATCACAATTGTTTTAGACATCATAAGACATTACTTAATATTATGGTATATGTCTGTACATCAAATATAAAATTTTTTAAAATGCTTTCAATATTTTAGAAGTTAATCTTGACTTTTGAAGATCATTTTGAGATCATTTTATTACATGAGAATTTCATAAGCATAAATCTCAGAGGCTTAAAAGATACGGAGAGTTAAAAATTCTATAAATTCATCGCTATTTCTTAGCAGTTCTTAAACAAAAAAAGATTTTACAAAATTAATGTTTTGTGTACAATTTTGAATTTTGTTACAAATACATGTATTTTTTACAGAAACTTTTCTTTATAAAATAATCCCAAAAATTGAATCTTAAAGTATTTAAGAAATATCTCGTATATTATTATACTTGCAATTCGACAATGTCTTAATCAGGCATTCGTTAAAGATTATTATCTTCAATTCTTATTGTATATAATATATAAATGATCACCTCGGGAATATTTTTAATTGTAAAGGTTGTGAAGAAAATTGCAGTCATAGTTGTATCCATTTGACGAAGCTCAGTGACTGTACAAACTGTACGAGCGCGAAATATCGCGCGAATCGTTCTCGTATCGCCGTTCACGTGACGAGCAACGATGTTTCGACTATTGATACTGGGTGCGATGCAATGCTGCAGTCAGCCGACGCTCGGTTGCGTCGCAAAACTCGATTCTACCAGGGCTTTTTTACGATGTAGTAGGATGGAGACGTAAAACGCTGATATTTCCGCGATCGTGACGGCAGCCAGTGCGGCTCATGGCCAGGAATTCGGCTGATTTATCGAGGTGACAACGTGGTACATGGTCCTGAAAAACATCGACATCGACTTTTGTGATGTGCGCGCGCACCATATCGTTGGTCCATGATTGGAAAAGATTGCACCGTTATTTCATTTGTTATCCGCGCATCGAGAGATGCTGGCTGTTTTAATTCGCTTTCGCTTTCTAATTGTTTTAGGCGCGTTTCTGATTTCTGCCACCGCGTTGCCACTGGAAATCTGGATTTTCATCCAGATATAAAATAACTTTCATATTGCATTACTAATTAAACAAAATAAAACGCTTATTTATTTTCAACCAGCTACTAGCATATAATTGATAGACAGGGTGGTGTTTCTTGTAAAACGTAGAAACGTATTTTGCACGTTCGAATTGCAAGAACGTTAACCTGTTGCAAAGGGGAGTTTATGGTGTTGCTTTAAAAAGTTAATAAGTTACTAAGTTTAGAACGAAGCTTCATTTCCAGCCGCAAAAATGTGAAATACACGTTCGTGTAATCCGCCTAAAATTCAATTTTCCTTTAGAATCGCGGCTGCGTAATAACGGAGTAAGAATCCAGACGGTATCCGTTTCCCTATCTTATATAATAATAACAAATTTCTACGGGTAATATTAGAAGATTTCAGTGAAAAAACAATCCGTTTTATAGCATGCCATATTGTTGAAGATTACATGTTATCTTTATTTATTCATAAAAAGCGAGCCGTTAATAGGAGTTTCAAAATAACGAAACTTAATTGTATGCAGCGCTGATATTTTTCATTGCGTCGTAATGTACAATTTTGATCTTTTTCCGTGAAACTGTCACAATTGCGGAAACGATCTTCTCTAAATAGAACAAGGCACACACGGAAAGAATGATTTAATTAGATACAAATCTGAAAATAATTTTGTTGAACTATCAAAAATTATTATCTAAGATACTCAAGCATAATGAGCAATGCTGCATATGCTGTAAAAAGTTTTAATATTCTGGTAACTAACTTTGCACGTCTTACATAATCATTTTGATGAATCTAACAAATTTTATTTCCAAATTTGTTGTTTCTAATTTTTGTAAATATACTGCAGCAACATCCGTGTTATAACGTGTTATAACGTCAAAATGATGCAATGACAATATAACGATATCGTCGTTAAGAGTTACTGTCGTTAAGAATTACAGGAATCTTAGCAGCCATCATTTTGGAGCCATTTTAATTGTTATTTTGACTTGTTATTATGATTTGTGTCCCGTTTGGACCCAGGCAGAACAATAGGTTACAATAACATCAAAATAACATTAAAATGAATCATGATTGATCGGGAAATAATTTTTAATAAATTTTATTCTGGAGCCACATTTTCATGTCATCGTGACATTTTTGTTCTACTTGGGTCTGCTGAAATACGGTAGAATAAATCGGCATCGGAAATAATATCTTGTAACCTCTTTTCCCAATTTCCTCAGAGCAACGTAAATGAACGAAATGCCCAGGGTGGTAAATATAAATTACAAGCCATACTTATGTTCCACAGGCAGCTGCGTCGTTGACGAATTTGCCGCGACAGTTTTATAATGCAGATTACGGCGGGAGAACTTAATTCGCGGACTTCCATTACGCGACCCTGGATGGTCATTTTGCCGGGGCCGAGGCGGCCACTGTAATTAACTCGACTCGCTCGTAGCTCTAATGTTATTTTATCGGCGAGGAAAGAAAAGGCGCCGGTTCCTCTTCTTTATACGGGCGCATTCTCGACTAGGATGTACCATGGTTTCTTTCCTTGCCTTTTCACATTCTTCGGCTTCCCTTCCTTCATCGGCTTCCCGCTCGGTAGCGTCGGCAAATCTTTCTCAATTTCTTCGGAATCCTTTACCCGGCAGAACGAGATTGGAGCGAGGAGGAAAGGAGGGAGGCGGAAAATGAGGAGTGCGCGGTAAATCACGCGGGCAAGGCCGTCAAGAGGGCAAAGGACGAGATGGATAGACAGGTAACAAAAGGAAAAATGGAAAGAACGAGGTAGAGAAAATGCCCGGTTGAAATAAGTGATGGATTTCTCAATTTCTTATTATTATTAGCCGCGTGAAGTGTATGTTTTAAATCTCGAATTTGATACGAAAAGATAAGTATATTTATTTACAAGAGAAAAATTATATACAATCAATATATAATCTATTATATAAATATTTAACTAATTTTAGTTTACATATATTTTTTATTTCTCAGTATTGTTCACTCGACATATTTATTATATTTGTGCTGTTCTTAACAATTACGATTAAAGTAAAATAAAATAAATGTCACAGACTATCTCTTTTAGTCCATAATCGAGACTTAAAACAATTTTGTCTTACCGCATTTATCGTCACTAAGCAAAATGACAGGAAGTCGAGAGCTGCCCGCTATCCTGGTTTTTCTAGTATCTATAATCCTATCAGGAAAGTCTTCCTTGAAGACGTCATAATGGACTCGTCGCGATTATTATCGACCGTATGCTCTGTACTTAAGCTATATCCCACGATATTCGAAATCGAAGGGAAAAGAATAGGAATTTAAGATTGAGGCTGAAACGAAGAGACTGAGGAAGACTTGTTATATGAGAAAAAGAGGTCACCGCGGGTGTATTCTCGACTCCTGTAGTGGAATTCGAGCGGTACGATTTACTCGTGATTCAAGGAGTGCAATAAGTGCTCTTCAGTGTCGAATTCACGATGCTGCAAGCTGCATCGATGTACAGGATGTCCTGAGATATTAATAAACACTAAGAATCAAATTTTAAAAAATGACTTTGTATTTAAGAGGTATGATAGCTTGACGGCAATTACCATGAATTACAGTGCAATCAAAATTTTCTGGCTCTACAGATTGCGAAATTCTTTTTTACAGAATTAAAACATGGACAAATAGAAAATTCATGTGTGATTTCACAAAAAAAATCGCACAAAAATGAAAAAGTTCACTCTTGATTCATATAACTGTCACTTAAAGTTAAAGTTTGCTTGACACAAAAGTTTTATAGTTCTTATGAGTAGCATAAGTATATGATAAATATTCGGACCTCGAATCACTGGAATAAACAATACTGAGTTTGTAAAACCAAAGCTGATATTTGAAATTATCTTAAGTAGGCTTAAGATGCGACAAGCCAATCAGAGTGTTGTAGCATCTTAACATATTACTTAAGATTGTCTTAAAATAAGAACAGACTGTAAATACCGTCCTATGATTGAAAACCTAGAAAAAATATATCAGCTTGAACGTAATTCACGTGTATGTATATGCTTAGCGAAGATTCAGGACTAGTTTCATCAATTTCGATTAACTTGATCGACTGATTAAATTTCAGCACTGCCGGCTGCAAAACTGCAAAAGAAAAACATAATTTTCCGGCATGATGAAAAACCAAGGATGATTTAATTATTTAATAATTATTATTATGTGTATGATATCAAAGTACATAAAATTAACTATTTCAATTGTTTTAATGCCGTATGTCGTACTTCACAGCTACCAGAACGTATTTTTAATTTTGTACTTAGCATTGTAATTTAATTGGCCGATCAAGTTAATCAGAATTGCTGGGACTGGTCTTCAGAATGATAAACAGAGCAGTAATTGTACCTAATTAGATATTCGATATTGTGTGTGTGTAAGAGATGCAATGTATTAAATAAAGATGTATGTTTAAGTAAAATAGAGCGATAATATACGAAATGAATTAATATAAAACTATTATCAACATTTTCATAATTTAAAATCAAGTCTATTATTGGCGTCGAGTTCGGCCGTCGCGCTAACATTCCCTAATTAAGAATTAAAAGCTTGATAACCGTTGAGTTAAGGTTAAAATATACAAATAAGTAAATATGTTTTACTTTATATTTCAAATTTTGCCTGTATTTAATTTTGCTTCAACAATAATTTCAATAATAATATTTTAATAATAATAGTTTAAACAATAAGAATATTATTGAAAATTGTTCATATGAATATACATCTAATAGGAAATAGAACCGATATCGATCGAAACTGGATCTTTAATATTTAAATAATTTGGTATTTATATACTACATATTAAATTCTGCCAAACTACTACTATCAGTTCTGCCGAACTGATTTCTCGGTCTTGAACGTTAATAATATTTTAATAATAATAATATAATTTAATCATAATTTTAAAAGAATTTGCAATCTAATTGTAAGATATTTTCTAGAAATGTTGAAAAGATTATATGAAAAGACGAGTTAATATTTATTGATAAACGATATAATATTCCTAAGTCAAGTGTGTTTTTCTCATATTGCCATCGAATGCTTAAATCATTCCGAACAATATTTTCACGTTTGGAGGATACCTTCGAGCCTGAACAAAGCTCTCGTTCAGAAATCGTAGCGTATATGCAATTATTATACTCGAAAAAATTAAAGAAATATTTGTGAGCTCACTTGATTGATTCATAAACGTGCGAAAAGTGCATAGATTTATTAGTTCTCGCAGGAAAGTTATACTATTCAAAAAAACACAAAATTTTTAGAAATCATTTAAATTAATAAAACATTAACTTAAAGACAATCAAACAATTCGATTATCGTCCGATAAATATAGAATAATATTGGAAATGCTTAAATTAATTAACTTCGTATTTCAGATGTGACGAAGAAATTATCACTTGTCACAATTTATGCAATTATCTCGAGAAATAATTAATATATCTGAGCAATTAAATCCTCCCATGTAAAATTATTTAATAGTAGAACGAAGTGAAATAAAGATGACAAACGTTTCTGGAGCGTGAAGAAAGATCTGTTGTCGTTTGCGGAGTGCCAACATTCGTCGCAGCGCGCTGTAAATGTTCGATATTCGTTTCCAATCTTCGACGCATCGAAAACAAACACGGCGGTGGTGCTGTCTAGCCAAAGACAAACTACAAATATCGATATAACGCTTTTTCGCAATGAGAGAAAAGAGAAGTTGTCGCGTCGTTACGAAGTCACGCGTATTCAACCGGGTGTACTTTTCGGTATTACGCGACTCGATCAAGGAAAACAATAATTCTTCGACTGTCTGAGGTCGCAATGTCATTCCCGAGTTCGAGTCTGTTTCCATGAAAGAACGACATTGTCGAATGCAATACAACGACACTTTTACTTATGCGCAATGTACAACATGGCATTGCGACACGTCGCCGAGAAACACGCTAATGGTACACGCTGTGACGATGTGAGCTGTGGATGGAATCGAAGAACGGGAAGAAGTCTCCCCTTCGGAGACCATCAACTACCGTAGTAGAAGAAAGTCACACAGCTGTCAAGTCAACCGGCGACGACGTCGTATTCGCGCGTGTTCAAGTATGTTGCTTGAGCGTCTGGCTGGTTTTATAATATATAAACACATAAACTACATAAATGCTACTACATGCTTTTGAGAGCGCAAAAATAGCGCATTATTATATAATTTATTCATTAAAATTTGATTAAGTGGGGGGCTAGGCAAACGTAAAGATTTCTTTATATTGGAGATTTCTATTTGTTTTATTTACATTTATTTCATTGAAACAATTTAATTTTAAATGAAATATTATTCTTTTTAGTTTGATACCAATATTTCAGTTTGAATACATTAAAACCATATTATTTGGCAGAAGGAACACGTTTATTTGGAGCAATATTTTTCGATAAAATAACATTTTTTTTTTGTTTACACTAAATATTATTTAAAAAAAGAAAAAAAAACATTGTGATGCATAGTAAATTTTCTGTTAATTTTCGCGTTCTGTTTCAGTTATTCAGTGCTGTGTCCACCCACATTATCAATCATTAGCTCAGTCAGATCAGCTCGGATTTTCACTTTCAGTCCATTGTAACTTGAGAAAATTTGATTTCGAAAAATAATATTATGACAAATTTGTAAAACATCAAATTTATCAAGAAAGTTTCTTTGTAACGTTCAATCAGATCATTGTGATTCATATTTGATTATGACCTAAATTTTCTTGCGTATATTGTTAGAATATTGTGTTATAAATTCTACGCGTATGATACATAATTTTCTACCAAATACAAAAAACAGCGATAATTTTAACTGGAATAATCTGGGATAGCAAAATATTATTTTTTTGTGTGATCAATCTGCATATATCCTGCAGATTTTTTATCCGAAATTTAATTTTAAAGTGAGCGTTGCAAATATGCAGCACTCGCTGTTGAAGAATTAAAAGAAAAATCGAAGACGAGAAAAATTAAAAAGAAAAATTTTTTATTTAATTTTAAAAATTAAAAATGAAAGGGGACAATTAAATCAAGTTACTTCGTAGATAGTCGCTTTTTAAAAATATCAAATAATTCAACTTCTTCAACTAATATTCTTCTTAACCTTTGACTTTTGTAACTCTTAATTTCAAGTCAGACAGAGAGTTCTAGAATACCTTGCATGCGGATATGTATATTACATCTATATATCTTAAGTAGACACGTGAAAAGAGAGAGAATCAGAGAGAGAGAGAGAGAGAGAGAATAAGAGGAGAGAAATAGAGGGATGCAGCGCGTGTACGTGTACGTGTACGAAGGTACGAGACGGATACGAGCGAGAGCGAACGTAGGTACGAGTTACCCAAACTCCCATTCGATTCGAGCGACAAACTTTGCAAGCAGTTTGATCGCCGGAGTTACAGATTCGCCGTAGAACTCTGAACTCCAAATGGGGAATCTATTATCGGAGGGAGCGTTTACACGTACACGTTCGTTTGCGCGCGTTGCCAACCCCGGCTGTGTCATAAGCGACGAACTGTATCCCTTACGTCGTGTCGTCGAGTTATCGCGATATGCCACGGTGAGTTTTAAAGTTAGAACCTGAATCGTGATATTTAGCGTAGATCGAACTAGCTGTTGTATATAATACTAATACAAATAATAATAATTTTATATGATTTCGGGAATAAATAAAGCACAAATGAATTTTCTTTGAATGACACTTCGTGTGACTCGTAAACACTGTGATCGAGAAATGCTAAAGTGCCTAATAATCGAAGATACTCAAATTATATTAATTTTCAATAACTTTGAAATAATCTCTTTCTCTCTTAACCAATTGCAATAATCTATTTGTAGGTACATCTGGAAAATTATTTGATTTATAACGTACGTAGCTATTTTACAATAGCTGTGGTTCAACTTATGCTCTCTCTCTCTCTCTCTCTCTCTCTCCATAATTCTCACGGTTGGTTTTCTACTTCTAGATATTTTGAACGATGCGGAAAGTATGCCAACCATCTCCGTCGTTAAAACGATACGAAGATATGCGAGTCAGATACAACTTATGAGGCTATAAATAACCTAAGCAGAAAGAGGAACGAAATAATACTTAGTCAGACACAGGCCATTTACTCGGAAAAAGCAAAAATGTCTGGAATGCTCTCCTTTAATTTCTCCCGACATCTCTCTCTCTCTCTCTCTCTCTCTCTCTCTCTCCCCCTCCCCCCCTCTCTGTTTCTACAATCAATTTTTAAAAACACTGAGTATTTCGCAAAGTTTCGCATCAATCTTCAGAAACGTATTTACTAACAAATTCTAGATAGAAAATTTAAAGCGAGGCAATACAGCATCCTGTACTCTCCAACTCATTTGTTCCTTTCCACCAAGCAAATCAATTAATTGGACCAGAACATAATGGAATTTCAAAGAAAACGTGTTAGCTGCAATCGACCTAGCTGTAGCTGCTACTACCTACCAGTATTTATCTACTACCTCGTTGTTCACACTAATACCATCGAATGTTCGACGATTATTCGATCCGCCGTGGAGACGCGGTACGTCGTCTTTTCCCAACCACAAAAATAGTCGGGGGAGGAGCACGGGCCCCTTAATTTCGCGGCAATCCCCCGGATAAACGGGGTAAGCTTGAAAGGTGGATGCGGGCATCCTGGCAGATTCACGACGTAAATACATTTGTCTCCCCGCCTAAGTGGGCCGGCTGTCTCTTCGTTGCCGAATAAATGCCAGCCAAATAAAACTTCCTGGCTACACACAAACGCAATTACCCTCGAGCGAGGGCGAGGGCGAGGGCGAGGGCGAAGGCGAGGGCGAGGGTGAAGGAGAGGGTTTGCCGACTGGTCGAAAGACACATTGCGATGCCACGGCCCCGTCTCATGTTCGCCCACGATTCGTTCCACGATGGCGCCGCATCGCGGCTCAACGCCGCGCGAAATTAACTCCCTTTCGTCTTCCGTGCTTTAAATTCGCAATACGGTCGATCCACGTCCTGGGACGTGCCGGCATGATCCCGTTCGAGGAGGCAGGAGGAAGAGCGAACAGAGAGGCAAAAACCCATGGGAGAAAATGTCCGCTGAATTAATTACGCCTACTAAGTATGTATCGAGATAAAACAAAAGGGAGAGAGAGAGAGAGAGAGAGAGAGAGATGCTTACGAATTAATTATGAATTAATATCGATCCCTCCCCCTCCCCCTCCCCCGTTTGTTTCTAATCAAAGAAACTTTGGCGATGTATATCAACACTTATGTATATCAACCTTCGTTGTTGCATGTTTACATTACATCGATGTAGACGTTACGCCAAATTGGTAAACTCCACGAGCTTTAATTAAAGTATACAACCTTAATTTTCCCTTGCAATTTTGCAGCGTACAATAATTTATATAATTATAATTTATGCGTTAGTGGATCGAATATTTTGCCAAACGTACTAATTCTTAATTCTATTGTACGAATGTTTCTAATTAAGAATCGTTAGCAGAAAATGAAGGAAATCGAGATCACGGCGAGCTAATATTATCAGAGGACGTCGACGGACCGTAATGAGACACGGACGACGACGGCAGGTATATCTAGATCAGATGCAGACAGCGTCATACGAGAAATTGCATTCGGGGTAATTGAAGAGGAGGGAGAAGCGAACGTGTACATACTGTAAACTATGTTAGCGGACATGCAGAGTCAAGATGTGATAAATGTATTCTTACGTTATTAGATTGGCCATCTAATGCAAACCCGAAATGTTAGCACGTTAATTCGCCAACATGAGTCTTGTAAATGTAATATTTTATCGCAAACCACTTTATACTGCTTATATAAGTATTACTTAATACGCCAGATAATTAAGATATTAAGATTGAATTTTAAAATGTTGTTACTTACGCAACTATTTTGGCCGATCATTTAAAACATTGGTTATTTTTTTATATTGTATTATTCTTCCGCGATGTAGTATCTTTTATTGATTACCACGCGCTTATTTAAAATAAGTTACAAGAAATTCAACATTGCACGTCACGAAAAAAAAAGCGGAATTGTAATGTAATACAATTCGCTTCCAACTTTCCCGTTCACAATAATCGGTGAACTTCCTCAAGCTTCTATTCTTTTTCCGGTATTCAAAGACGCTAACGAATGCGGAAATGTGCATGTCGATGTGGTGCCGATAGAGAAGAAGATAACGTAAATGAGAGTGTGTGTGTGAGAGAGAGAGAAAAGGAAAAAAAAGAACGAGAATATCGAACCGGCAGTAACGTTCATGTGCTCACATTTTCCGATTTCACGTGGCAGGATACAACGAGGGACGAACGGAGGCGATAGCCGATATCGCACCTGCCCGCCGGCGGATATATAACTGTATACGTGCTGCCGTTTTATCCCGATATCCCGGATAGGCGAGCGCGTAGCGCGAGCACGTAATTAAAATTGACGCTTTCGTTTTGACGCGTGGCGTGCAAGTCACGTATTAGTACCTCGGCCTTTTACTTCCGCCACGATTGTAATTGCACAGTACGACGGTCGAAGGACTCCTACAAAATTTCACAAAAAAAGAATCCGCAGAATGACATCGATCATCGATCACATTCCTCGAGAATTTAAGCGCGTTCCTTTCTTACGATCTTACAAATAACCTCATTTAATTCCGCACGACGAAAATTATCATGTCGTATTCATCGTTTACTTTTAACATCGCAGAGATAACGAGAGATTCTTTTCATCAGATAAAGAACGTTACGAACGCGCAAAACCATGCGATTGCAAAACTGATTATTAAAGCCCATTTTCACAATATGTAGTTACCTAAAGATTAAGGGATTACCAACAGATTTATCAATGAAATTCATTCATAAATTACCTTTAAGGCTGCCTTAAGTATGCCTTTTGTTATGAAGTAACCGGATTCTAATATGGCCTATCGAAGATTTGATTTTTTTCTACTTTTCTGCTGATTGTAAGTCCAAAATTGAAAACTAATCTAGTTTAAAAGAAGAAACATTTCTAAATATTAAAAAGAATAGACATCATAAAGACATTTTCAAATACATATTTACATAAATATAGTGAAGGTTTTAAGAAAAAGTATCATTTAGATCATATTAGATACGTATCTAATATAATCTAAATATGCTTTCCTCTTTTTCGTAAAAAAATGTTAGAGAAATAGAAAATACGATCTAAATGTTGTTTTTATAAAATTATAAGTTTATTAATGTATTGATATATTTATTGACATATAAAAATACACAAAGAATTATTTGTCAAACAATTGACTTATTTATTTATTTACTCATCTCCACGATGTTTATCAAGTAAATTAGAATCCATAGTTCGGAACAAAAAAAGTTTCAAAACAAACGTTATAATCAATGTACAAACTCAGTTCTGGTTGGTCATATCGATTCTACCTTACAAAAAGTTTCCTCTTTCCGATTATAAACAAAATATTGTACAATAAAAATATAAACTAAAAACAAAATTGTAAAGTGTAAATATAGAGCTACAATAATATGAACTACGAAAATTAATAATTCAAGTAGAACAAAAACGTTGAAAAACGTTTTTCCGTAACGTTGATTACGGTTACAAGTAACAATGTTTTTAATATATTATAAGTGTCTGTGTAGGAAACGTTGGAAATAACGATTAAACCTGGTTTATAAAACCAGTATAAAAACTATTATAAAATGGTTTTTTTTATTGTAAAAGAATCATTTTAAAACGTTTACCTACAAGTTTAGCTAACGTTTTTATAACATCTATGTAATCCATTTTTATAATAGATATCGGACGTTCGTTCACTGAACAGTTGCGGTCAAAGTCTCACTTATAAATGTTTTGAACCATTTAATTGATCAATTTGAAGAAATCGTTCGATCGTTTTGATATATATGTATAATAATACAAGTGATATAGGTAATACTATAATACATAAATGTGTTCTGATCTTGATTGCTCCATGAAATGACGGCGATTTATCGATTTTTCGATTATCGACCGCACTTATCGGCTCTCTGTTATCTAGAATTCTACACGTAAACAGCTAGTAAAAGGACAATTAGCAAAGTGCTAATTGATCTTTCTTAAAAAGACGAATATTATAATTAAAGCACGTAGCCGCAAATACAGAATATACTAAAAGACTGCTATTTCATTTATGCGTTTTAGTCGCACAACAAATTTTTCAAGCCTGTTGATTGGCTAGAAATAAAAAGATCCAAGGATCTCTCTGCACACATTTATCGCACGACAAAAACGTACAAATGAAATAGCAGCCATAGAGTACTTCAAGTAAGAGTCTAGTACGGACAGAGCACGAATGAGGCAAAACCAGAAATGAGTTTGTGCAATAATCTGCTACACAGCCAGGCATTGTAACTTGACAAATTCATGTCTTCATTTCATTAAAACGATGTATAATTCCAATGCGATCCTTCATCATTCACTTATTCTTTCCATTTACATTTTGTCTTAAAAAACAATTTTAAAACGATTATAAAACGTTTGTACAACATGGTTATTTAAACGGTTCCTAAAGAACGTTTTTAAACTAATCTTAAACGGTGTTTTAAAACAAAAATAACAATTCCTAAACATTTTATAAACATTGTTCTACTTGGGAACTATCTCTTGATTATTATAAAAAGTAATTACTTATTTACGAATTATTACATCACGACCATGACGTTCCGCATTTTGCTTTACTGACAATAGAATGAACAAATTGAACAATAAACTAATGCAATTGAGTCGAACGGACAGTTGCACGATTTACTAATGCTATTTGTTAAATTCACCGTGTAATTACTCATAAATAGCGAGGGCGGTATTGGATACAAGGCCATATACGGTCCGGTTATCTTAATGAGCGATAAATTTTGTTATATCATTTCGACGATGGTTTCGCGGACTAATTGCACTTTTACGATTTGTAAATTGAGATGAGCAACTCTATAATTAGAGTTGGGAAGAGAGGAAGAAGGTAAGAATCTCCCTCTCTCGAGAGTTAAAAAGTACATGGATGGCGTAAATGAAATTGCTGACGACTTCTGAAGACGAGAAACACATCACGAGCGAGCACACATCAGGCGCGCTCGCGCGCACAATACGAGATGCATTTCAACGGCGGGAAATAAATTTATCACGTCGTTCGTCCGGTACTTACGCTTGTGCCGCGCCACGGTGTTGTCACGGGCGGGGTGGATTACAGGCGGCGGTGTAAATGTAGGTGTAACGCGCGTACAACATGCGGGTCGCGCGTTGCTCCGCGTGACTCCTCTCTGTCTCCTGTGCCGGCGAGTTATATCGAGCACAATACTACCCAGGCCGGACCTCTATTTTTCGTGTACACGTAAAATCCATTTGGTCGTTCGACATACCGGGTTGTCGCTCCGGCACAATCGCATCGTCCCCTTGTCACGCAGCTACGGCTTGAGCTTTATTGTCCGAGGCTCCCCGCTAGAAATCCTCGCTTTCGCATCGAAACGAAGAGCAATTATCCCTCGCGCACCGTTCCAAGCTTTTAATTGTTCACCAAAGAGAAGGAATGAGAGAGAGGGGGAAGGGAAAGGAAGCGAAAGGAGGGAGGGAGAGAGAGAGAAAGAGAGAGAACGAGCAAGGGGGCAGGTGATCCTCTCTCTCTCTCTCTCTCTCTCTCTCTCTCTTATATTCAACGCGGAAAATATTGTATTACCTTTCTCTTACGGAGCAAGCGCGAACTCGTTAAAAGCGCGTAGGTAGTCCGGTACGGGCTGGAAATTTTTGTCATTAACGAGAATGCACTAGAAGAGGATTACTCGGGCTTATAATTTTTATTTTACTCCCCCCAATCCGTCCACCGTTAATGTCTATCGATCCTCTCGCTCCCTTCCCCTTCTACTCCGATTTCCCTTCTGAACTTTTGTACATTCTTTCTTTCGGATTGAATTTTCGTTATGACAGAAATGCTTCTCCATCAGGTAAAAGGGAATGGATATTACGAATAAGTGTTATATATGTAACATTCTTGTACATTTATATATATTATTTTCTGATCAAGTCAAAATATATTGAGTACATATTATTATATATAAATATTATTTTAAAATGTTGCTGATACATAAAACATTTTATACAAGGATTATCGATATCAAACCACTTTTTTAGAGGCAAATCTCTCGAAAATGGTTTATGAGAGAATTTTTTTTTTTTAATACATCAAAGTCGATCAATATTCATTCCTATCATATGTATAATATAAATTCCAATCGCAATTTTTTTAACTTCATAACATTATATTTTCTCCCGATATATTTTCCCTTCATAATAAATTCCATATAATTTTTTCTTAATTTTCTGAAAAATATAGTGCTCATTATACACTTGGCAATGTACAATATTTGATATAAACAGATAGTTTATATAAAACAAATTGTTTTTAAAATCTGTATTATTTATCATATACTCTAATTATCACTATTATTAATTTAATTCACTCATTGAGCGGTATGAAAGGACAGATCACGTAGGTACATACGATAAAAAAGTGTTTTACATGGCAGTCGAATAATCCGGAGGTAATACTCGAATTAGCATTAAAGAGCCATCTTCTCTCGGCAATTCACGATCGTTTGTAACTGAACAAAGCCATGCGCACCATTCCTTTTTATCAAGATCCTCTCGTTTGTTTCCGCGACACATATTCCCAACTTGGGCACGGCTTATTTCCAACAGTGGCGAGAGCTCGTATTCCCGGCGCATCGCGTAATGCCGTGACATTACACCGCGGAGACGTCTGAGTTCGCTAACCGGTAAATATGAGTTTTCACTTGGCGCGACCGCGTCATGTCGCTGCGGCTCCATTTTTGCCTCGTTAATTACGATTACGCGTCCGGTCCCAAGACGCGACATGCCCGTCGTCGACAAGGCACGTCTAGAAATCCGAGAACCGGAGAATGCGAGAGAGATTTCTCGCGGAAACTCGTTTAAATTTTCAAAACTCGTGACTGTATGTGCAAGATGGCAGACTTGATCAGGAATTAAAATCGAAATCCAGTATCGTTGAAGGAAATACAATGTAAATGATTGAATTTTTGATTCATCACGATAATGTTAAATCGATTATAAACTTGTTCAATTAAACATCTATTTATGGAAATTGATACTAAACTTTTTTTATAAAGAAACGTTTCTCTTGTTTGAATGATGAAAGAAGATTTTATAAAAAAATATCACTCCCTTCACTTCAAAAGTGACACAATTTTAAAAATGTAATTTTCGAATTTTTACCATGAGAATAAATCAGATAAATATTAAATTCTTACCTGAACTAACTTAATTTTATTTTAAAAATCATCAAAATTGTTACAATTTGAAAAGGGAAATTTAATAGTTTTTTAACAATTGTGAAACAAAAATGACAATTTGTCATATTAAGAATATATTAAAATTATATTCTTTTTGCCCACATTATTTTGAGTGTCAATAATTTTTTAGTTGAAAAATATCTTTTCCTCTTTTCTAGGAAACTCAATTTTTTTTTAGTTATTTTTGAAGTAGGCGACATGTCCGAAAAAGACTCCTATTCGAGTAATAATCCCTTTTGCAACTGCCAAAACTTTAATAGAAGAAGATATCATGCATCCTACAAAAAGAGGACGATATTCATGATGATCACTTTCTTTTTAGAAATTTTCAGAGTGAACAGTAGAACGCTTGTTTCTTTTCCTGCTCGGATTGGCGGCCATTGTCGTACACCAAAAAGTAGAAGCCAAACTCGCAAAGGGAATTAAAAACCGAGACCTCGGACAACGTCACGCTCCACGTTTGTAATTAATTAATGCAAAAGGGTAGAACGGGCCTTATGCGATCTTGATGAGGCTTTGATACGTTGCAGGGCAAGTCGTAATGAGAAAAACGTGTCGGGTCGCATCTAATGGAAAATTACTCTGAGCTGTTGAATTAATTTCTCAAGAGGAAACTATGAATTCAGTTTGATATCAATACTACTGCGGTTAGTGGAGTTTAAAATGTTTTGAATTGGATTTATACTCGTTTAATATTAAAACAGTTGGAACTTATAAATGAGATAAAATAGCGATAAAATATTATCAAATACGGAAAGATTCAAAAGGTATATCGTATACCTTTATCGTATAAAGAAAATACATAATTGGTTTTAAAAAAAATATGTATCCAAAATGGCTAATTTTTTAAATAAATAACTTTATGCTTTCTTTGCATTAATTAATTTTCTTATCTCATTATTCTGTTCATAAAGGTATTAAATTACGATTACCAAAAAATTAATAGTTTACGAATTATTTAACATTTTATGTCAATATGTGTCAGAATAAATTATAAGATATTTCGTAGATTATTGGTTTTTTGATATATCTACTTTCTTATATGCAGGATAATTAAAGGAATCGTATTGTGTAAAAAAATCATACAATTTCATTTTAAAAAATGAAGGTGACCTTAAAGTCTCAAAAAATATGATCTTGAGAAAAATTTTTTGCTCATCATAATATCCCTTCGAATCAAACAACTTTCTCCTGTGGTATTATTAAAAACAACAGGATCGAGTTACAGGAAAACACATACGCGAATTTGATACCTTTGTTTTCAATCCATTCAAACTTAAAATTAAAAAAGATTAAGAAACGCCATATATTATTTATCAAATTATTTGCCTGCTTTTATAGATTGCAGAATATCTCAATTTATTTCTTCAAAAGATAAATTTCAAGAGCGACATGCGAAAACTTAATTTTCACGTTGACATTTTTACTGCAAACGTCTTATCGTAGTGCTGCGACTAAGCATATGTTCCTCCAGTAATCGCTGATTAAACATGAGAATTTAGTACATTGGCGACGTTGTTTTAAAGCACTTGGATCTTAAGGAGCTCGTGTGTGTGTGTGGGGGGATATGTTGGTCGGTGAGTGTGTACTCGAGAAATGTATTCGAGAGAATCTACGAGGTCGGTTCCACGCTATGGGATAGGCTCGAGACTTCCCGTGGTTTGTCTTCGGTGCTTCGACCCGCGGAAGCTATATTTCCACGGGACTTCCGGGAAACAGCGAACCCGCCGGCAATTAGTCAGGAAGTGCCCTGCAAGCCCACTACTGCTCACACAGTGAGAGCTTTTGCCGAATAGGACGCACTAGCATACTTGGCCGCCCTTTACGGAGGATTCATCTGTGTTCGAGCAATTTTGAACACGAGTGAAATATTCATACACGAGCCATCAACGTACAGAGTGTCCCAGATCTGAATCATTAATTTGTGGATTCTTTGATCAATTTTCTATCAAATTATCACTAAGAACGAGATAAACTCTGAATCAATATCATTTCTGTTTCATTAAACTTAATATCATTCAACTTAGTTTAATTCTAGAATATTCAATATCATTTTCTACTAATAGCGGAAAGAGAATTTAAGATCTTTTAAGAGAGAAATATTTGTTCTTTTGTATCTTACTGATAGATACAGCGCAATGAGATGCGTATATTCCGAACAACTCGAAACCGATGGCAAATCTTACTTAGATCCATATGTAGTCCATCGATACCTGTACTGAAACGACGACTTTATATCCAACGTCAATTTTTATATGATACTTTTTCACTTTTATCGAACTTCCCATTGTATGTGCAAATGCTATGGAAGCATTGCAAAACGTTTATAACATGTAGCTTTTTCAAAGTAAATAATCTCCGCGTATTCATACACCTCATGAATTTCGCCGACGTTCATCGGGCACGGAATTCCCGCTCAGTTAATGTTGGACGAATGCCATTAATTATTACTCGATTACCGATGTTGCGTAGCGTTAAGCAATAACTTAGATAAGCTTCGAGCAGAAACTTTGCAAAGCAGACGATTCTCGATGCGCGAATAAACCTTTGCGGGATCACGATTGACTAACGTAATAAATTATTTTCCAGCTCTTCTCATGTTCATTCAGGAGTAATTGTTGGCACGTTCTGATGTACATCGCTGTAACTGATACATTGTCGTGCGTGTATCACGATCGTATATAGAATTGCATAAAATAGATCTTAAATAGATCTCTTTTGTCGCAAAGCAAACTCTTCGTATTTCTTTTTTACAATCTTTAATATAAAAATTTGTTAATCTTTAATTTAATTAATAATCTTTAATTTCTTATTTAACACGTTTTTTTTATATTATATTAATTAATCAATTAAATTTCTATCAAAATAGAAATTCATTTAAAGTTGTATATAAAAGAAAGATTTTTAAATTATTGAATATTCTAATGATTTAAATTTCTCTATTCAGATTTTTAGTAGATTTTTAATGGATTTCAGTTAGAGATCTCCTCTTATAATTTAAAAACAATTGCTATTTTGACATTTTTTGTCAGAATAGCGATCATGTAACTTTTTCCCTAGAAAATATGGAAATGTAAAAAGTGAAAATATATAAAAAGTGAGAAATTTCTCCATTAACTTCAATGGTAAAAATTTTTATTTTTTAGTTTTTGCTCCAAGAAAAAAATTACACGGTATCCTGGACTAACACATTTCAAATTCAATTTAAGAATGTCAATTTAAGAATTAATTCAAGAATGTTAATAAAAAACTCGAAACACTGTACATTATATATATATAAAATATATGTGTGTGTGTGTGCGTGTGTGTGTAGAAAGGATAGTAACTTCTTCTCTTCGTTTATTCCCGCGAACATCACGGAATTGTAGACCGCGGAATCGATCTACTTCGAGAAAAGAAACAGCATAACACGATACGGCGAAGGAATGGGAGGAGGACTGGGACCGAAGAGGGCGGAAGAAAAGAAACCGGGATATTACTTTTGCTCGTTATCGGTTAATTGGAATCACAAGATTCTCGATCGTTTCCAAGAGCGTTCCCCCGTCTAGTCAATTCCTTCTCCTTCTATTCGCGGCCCGTCGTCTCTTTGTAGTTTCGCTCATCCCGCGACTTGGCTGGTTGTAGTCGGCTGAGGTAGAAGGCAATTACCGCGTCTTCCTGTAACGAACTCGACTCACGTGGTACTATCCGTCCGAAACTTATTCACGCATTGGTGCGATAAATTCACGCTTCAACGTTTTAGATGTACCTATAATAAGATAGTTTTCTCCATCAAACTCTCCATCTGCTCCTTTCATTCCTATCCTTTCTTTCTCTTTACCCTGTTCTGTCCTGTCTCACCTTCTCACCTTCATCTTTATTATTTTTGTCTTTCATCACAAATGACAAAGATACTCTCGCATCAAGTACCGAAATATAACGATAAAGTCTTTTCACGAATAGTCCTGTAATTAAGATTTCAGAATCGGTGTAGGAAGTAGAGAAGCAACACTGTGAGACAAGAAATTGACGATTGCGTCTTTCTCGGTCTTTCTCGATCTTTTATGGAAATAAGAAAATGAGGGATATCAGAATTAATGGACCCGTTGATATTTCCGTCGTTGCAATAATGACGAACGTGTCTCGACGACTTATCTACCTAGAGAAGGAAATTTCATTTTCTCGTGATTTACTATTTTTTTTCCGTCACAATCTTACTTTCTATCCGGCAACTACTGTTACCCTTTTTTTTCCTCTCTTTTTCTTTTTCGATCACTTCGTACAAACTATTGCACGTCGATTGTGTACAGTGCCAATCGCTTCGTTTCCCATGACAAACCGCGAATTTCATAATTCCAATAAAGTTGCGCTATTTTTTGATGCGTTAATTTTCGCTGTTTATCAAGAAGTCAGCATAAATGAAAGCTTTGCTTTTATCACGCGAGCATATTTGAATAATTTAAAGACATGGAATAACATGATTTAGTTATTATTTAAATGTCAGATGTTGACATTACATGTTTTACCATTATTTACCATTTATAAAAGTTTCTACTTTGTTTTGATTCACGTCTGACATCTCCAACTAAGTAACAAATATTATAAAAATACTTTTAATACACAAATCGATCCCATGTCATCCCATGTCAAAGTACAGTTTGTCAGGTAATTATGTAGAATAAAAGGACCTTTCTCTAGTTTCGACATTTTTTGGCTGTAGTCTTGATAAAAATTTTTGTTATGACTTAGATAGATAGATAGATAGATAAATAGATAGATAGATAAAGGCATTGTTGCTCTAGGGCGAGTCCTTTAAGAGCAGAACAGAGTAAAAAATATAGAGTAAAAAATATAGAGTATAAAGTAATATAAGATAAATACAATTAATTACCTATAATAAAATAAAATAAGAAAATATAAAAGCAGAGATATCATCCCCTTACTTAAAAAATAACATAACTTAAAAGATTATAAGTTTCTCGAGAAAAACTATTTTTGAACTCGACAGAAAATTATTGAATAATGTTGATAAAGAAAAGAAAATGTTTTTAATATTGTCAAATGTCATTTTATCATTTTCACAACTCTTTAAAAAACTCTTTTTAAGTTGTAACGATTTTGACAATTTTTTATAAACTTAAGTGAGTTTTCTTTTAATGATTGACAGGATAATATTTATTTCACTCATTCATGGTAAGAATAGCTCGAAAATAACGTTTTTGTGTCACTTTTTAAGTGAGAGAGTGATATATTAAGATTTATAAATGCAATCTGACAAAAAATGCAAGATATGTCTTTTGTTACTGGAAAAAAAATCTTTATTAATGCAGTTTTGTTTCCTGTAAATTAATAAAAGATTCCCTCTATACGTTTGGATCAACTACGATATTCATGAATACAGATGTTCTGTATGCATTTATAAAATAAAGATATCATTGCTTTTTGTAGCACTACAAAGACCCGACCGACCCGACCGGTACAATTCTCATTCAGAGAATATCCCTGACTATCACGCGGCGCTGAAGACCAATTAGAAAGAAAAGTAAGCGAAACAGGTCGTTTCAGCGTCTATTAGATACAAGGAGGCACTCGACGCGTCGTTACATTATCCGCCATTATCGCAAGTAATTATTACAGTTATATCATTACGTTATCGGTTCGCAGCAAAGCACATCTTTTCTTTTTATATTTCGTTTTTAATTCAGCTCTCTTTTTTATTCACAAAGGAATCTTAGATAACAAATCTGACATTAAAGAACAATTTTAGAACTCAGAATTGACGCGAATTTCTGCGACATTTACGTAATCCTAAAGAAAAAAACGAAGGAAATAATGTCTTTCGCCAAAAGGAAGAGGATGCCTTATATAAGCTACGAGAGAACTTTGCTCCTCTTACATTATAATCGCGCCGCCAACGAGCACTCCGCTTCCGTTAACTTTTTAACTAGTTGCAAATTAAAATTTAACTCTAGTGTATCCACTCTCGCCTCTTACTCACCGCTATTCGGCAGTTTCTGGCACCATAACTCGGTAAAGCACTTCTCGATTGTTCGGGGTGATCGAGAAAACGCGAGAGACGAAAAACTCTTAAGTTATTTAAATAATTCCTTCAATAATAATTATAATACCATTTGCTTGAAATCTTGCGTTCAGTAAAAAAAGTGTTACGATTTTAATGATTTAATCGCGGTTCTTTTTTTTTTGTCACATTATAGGATCGTGTTACAACTACGTAGATATTAGAGAAAGAAACGAATTATGTTATATTTAATACACTTAAAGCATTTCAATTTTTTATATACATATGTCGTTATGGAAATGTATTAAACATGTACCATTATGAAAAGGCATTACACATTAATTGTAGCTTTGATTACGAAATTTTTATAGAGGATTCTCAAAATTTAATCTTAGTCCGATATAATCCTATAACTGCTTTAAGAAAATTAATTTGTATCCTATGTCTTTCCTTAGTTTTCTTTTACGTTTTGGCAAATTTAAATTTCCTCATGCAAAAACACGTACGACGCTACAAACATTGTGCAGATACAGGCCTATTTAATTTATCAAATTCCACGCATAAGAAACAAATGCTTTTCTTTTATGTCGCGCATAAATATAAGAGTTTATGAAATTTTCCACCGGTAGAGAAACGCGCGCATTGCTTCACGGACAGTAAAAACGTCGGAAGGTCGAGATTGCATTTTTTTCAGTTTCAGGGACGATGTAGCAGAGAGAAGACAGGCTTTCTCTCGGGACGGAGATATTTTTATAATACGCCGCATTCCAAGGTCGCGGCTAATCCCACCGAGGGAATTCGTCAACGAAGACGAGATGACGGCTTAGAGGTTTCACGAATGTCCGAGGGGCTTTAAATTAAACGAGTTTCATCTGACAAAGTATCTTCGGAATTTTTATTCGCTGCAATCTCTAGTACAAAAACTTGGCAAGTAGAATATATTACGTGTAGCGTTTCCTTAAAGAATTAAACGACATTCTATCAGAAGTTACGCGTAGAATTATTCACAAACTATCAATCTTTCTATCAATAATATATTATTATTTTTTAAATCAACACCATCGTTTATAAGTTTCAAAAGACATGATTTTCTGATATCTCTAAAAAGTTAAATTTAAAATCTTTAAAAATTTTGGAAAAAATTTATGTGAGTCGAGAACATTATAATAAATATTTTTTTCTCTTTTTTCTGTAAAGTCTTTAATTTCACAGTTAAAAAACATTTTGTTATAAAATTTTATACAAGGAATTCGATATTATTGCGAAAGCTCATCGCATAAATTAAAAAAAAAAAGCATTTTAAAGTTTAAAAGACTTGCTTTAACATACTTTTTTATTAATTTTATCCGATAATATTTCATCAGGCTACAGTTTTTCAAAGTAAAATAAAAGTATTGAAACAATACTGATTTTCAATTTTATGTATTTTAAAAACAAAAAAATATTGTAGAAAATAAAAAATAAAAATAAATTTACAATTCTATTCTATTTCGTTTCTCCTTAAAATGCATTTTATTTGTTTCTCTACAATTCTTTTCACCGAGTTATACTTAACTTTTTGTAGATGCGAAAAAATCGCAAATGTTCCCGAATTTATAAATGGTTGTGCGTTTAATAACAACGATTTAAAAAATGCAAAATGCCGTAAAAAATCGTAAAAAAAATTTACCCACTGCAAATTTTCCGAATATTAAAACTAAATCATTTCGTCTACGTAAAATGCATAATTTTACGCGACAACTATATAATAAAATTTCGCGTGTCGACAACTTTACATATCTATGATTGCAATTATTCCATTTTCGCGATGATGATGAAGTCTTATTGCCATCGCAGAATGCGTACGAATTTGACAAGAAAAATCGTATGGCTCTCTCTTTTTTCTTCGCTACTGAGACTTTGCGGTAAAGAAATATACATAAACTGCGCGAGATACATTATGATAAATAATGCATAAATATACATAAGTATCAGAAGCGGCAGAAAAGTTCGAAACCTTTACAAGAAATCTTATAAAGACTTTTACGAGAAAAGTTCCGTTGCGTTCTCGCGATATTGGAAGATAGACGCGCGCGCAGGAACGTTCAAACACACACACACACACACACACACACACACACACATATAAACACGCACACAGGCACGGAAATCTATTGTATATATATATATATGATATATATATAGTGCGTAAAAACGAGGAATGTCGCTTGTGATCAATGCACAAGCGCATTTACATGACAATGTAAAATCGACGTGGGTAGCTTAATTTCGTACAGTCGGAGAATTTCGCTGCGTCGATACTCTTCATAATTCGGCTGAATTATTCATCGGCTGCTTTAATCTGTGTCCCGGATTTTAATAATGAACATGGCAGTTGTACGATGCGAGAGGTATTCCCAACGCATTAATGAAGCGCGGATTATATTTGACAAATGAAACGAGCGCCACTTACCTCGATATAATGTATGAATCGAGGATTCTGTGAGATATCATTTTCATTCACAGACAAAATTTGATCTGCTTATGAATGTCCGATGAAAGATCTTATAGAGATTAAATGTAAAACTTTATTAGACTAAAAATTCACTAAATAAAAATATTATTTAGCACTAAGACTACTTACTTTGACTGAATATGATCTACTTTGTCTATTTAATACAATTTTATTATTATAGAAAGAAAATATAGAAACCATCTAAAAAATATGTATGCATAATTTGAAAATGGTAGAAGATTATAAAACAATAAAAATAATAAGTTAATGTACACTAGAAAAAATATGTAAAATTATATAAATAGTATGTGTAAAAATTAGACAATTTATAACAAAAATATATATATAGAAAATAAGTAAAACAGGTACAATAGGAGTTAAGCGCGGTAATTGTTGCGCAAAATAAACAATGTGGATACAATACAAAAGAAATCTTTATTAAATAACCCGTTTACATGTTTCGGCTCATTTTTGAGCCATCTTCAGAGACAAATTAATTTTATAATTACAATACCTACAAACTAATTCATTCCAGCCACTTCCACATACTTACGGAAACTTTAATATTGAAAAATGACTCTAATGACAATTCAAATTGTGTTCAAATTTTATAGGACAAAATTATTAAAAAAAACAGAACGAATTTTTATATCACAATAAGAAGGAAGCTCACAGCAATGAAGATTCATCATGTCGCAAACAATTATGTTCTAGTAATTTAGTCAAAATGTAATTTTTGATTCATCAGCGAAAGAGTCTCAAAACTGTTTAAATCAGTGAAATAACTTTAAAATTTAGTTATAATTAAGGAGCATTTCTCGTGGAAAAACAATTTAATATCGATTGTAATCTAAAAGGAAATCAAATATCAAGTCAAAAGTTTCAAATAAAATAATCTCAATACAATGAAAGAACGACACTTAACTGGCAATTTAACAATTTCGACATTTATAGCTCATCAACAATTTGGTTTTTTTTTTAATAAAATTTTGTTCTATAAAATTTGAACACAATTTGGATTGTCATTAGAGTCATTTTTCAATATTAAAGTAAGTAAGTGGAGGTGGCTCACTGAATTAATTTGTAGGTATTGTAATTATAAAATTAATTTGTCTCTGAAGATGGCTCAAAAATGAGCCGAAACATGTAAGCGAGTTATTTAATAAAGATTTTTGTGTTGTATCAACATTGTTTATTTTACCGCAATAATTACCGCGCCTGACTTCTCTTGCCCTATTTTACCTATTTTCTTTGTGATTAGTAAGGAGTCTTTATAAATTAACTTATATTTGAAAGTATATAAAGTTGTATCTTTTTACAAAAATTAGTACTTTTATCTAATTGCGTAATTATACCATTATATTAAAATTATATAATAACAGAGAATAGTTATTTTATATAATAGTTTTTATATAAATGTACAAAAAAATCCTTATTAATTATATAGAAAATTAAATCCGGGCGAGTTAGTTTTCATATATATATAATATAATAGACAAAAGATATCGTAAATACAAAACTCGATAATGAATAGTTTTTAAACTATGATAGCTATCAAACATGTTTTATGCACAATTTTCACGCTACAGTTTAAAAATTATTGATTATTGAAAAAAGAATTAAACTCTTTTACATTGTTGAAAAAACTAAAAATTAAGAATTATAAATTAAGAAAGAATTAAATTCTTTTACATCAAGTAATAATATAATTAAAAGAGAGATTTTTTTTTTAAACAGTCCGTAAATTCATCAAGTCTATAAAAGTTGATAGTAATTTTATTTTAATATCATTGGATGTAATTTTCTGTTTACTAATGTTTCATCTGAGATTTCATTAAAAAAATGTTAAATCTATTGTTAATATTCTTTTGGATAAAGACTACTCTTAGTTAACATTCTCTTTTAGATAATTATCCTTTGTAATTCATATTTAACACAATCAATTAGAGGCTTTTTTTCTTTTCCAAAAACAGAGAGCATTCAAGTAACAATGTACGATATCCTACTTGCAATTACCTGGATTTAATAAAAGATATATAATCGATAATAATAAGTTACGACAAAATAAGTTACACTCTTAAATTGCGTATGATTCTTACAATTCTCTCTCTCTCTCTCTCTCTCTCTCTCTCTCTCTCTCATCTATCTTATCTATCTATCTGTCTATCTATCTATCTTTTTTAACTATTATATATTGTTATCCATTATTGAGCTTTATGTTAATCATACCTATTGTTCATCATATTGTAAGCTACATTACGTGGAAACTAATTCATTTCACCAGAACATAATTTTCTGTATAATTAATACGAGATCCTTTTTGTAATATTATATAACATAATAGTATTATACACATATTATATTACACATATTATATTTTTACGTTCATACATATTAATAACATAGCTTTAAAGAAATTGTACATAATTCATTGGTAAATTATCACCTAAATATTTCTGTATAAGCTTAATTTCAATTGCAAATTTATTTTTGCAAATTGTTTTAATTACTATAACGAAGAATAATTTTATTATAAGTTATAAATATACGTCTTAATTTACGTAAATATACACCTTTAATAGCAGATCCGACGAATCTCAAAACTACTCGCTATAACTGTTGGAATTATATTGTACATGTAATTCTTTTTACAGTGTATATGAGTTTTTTTTTTCGTTCATGGTAGAATTACAGTAAAATAATGATAAAATAGTCTATAAATGTCTTTTTGGTTTAAATTAGGTGCATTACCTGGTTACACAAAAAATTACTTTCAGGTGGTAATATTCGGAAATTTGGCCACCCCTGCTACGCGAGATAAAACTGCACTTAGCGCGCAGAGGGAAGCATATAGACTGCGACTATGAATAATAACAACGTACATATTTTTCTGTATTTTTCTCATCGTCGATGAGGTCGCGCCGCGATGCAAAGACACTAACGAAGCGGCGTCCAAACTGAACCGTAATTTTATTCGCAATTTCGCGGCCAGCGCGTCAAGAGACTCATAACAAGTGCAACGGTGCGACGCGTTCGCGAGTTTTCAAAAAGAAAGGGGAAAAAAAGGAATTATTTCACGCCGGGGCGTCGGGACCGGCACTCCATAGGATGAAGCGACTGCAGTGGCGATGCGGCGCTGATGCACGCGCGTAAGAGCGCGCCGTGCCGTTGCGAACAAGTAGGGCGGATTTTGTGAGCGCGACAAGAGAGAGAGTAGAGAGAGAGAGTAGAGAGCCTAGAGGGAATAGCGGAGAGTGCGAGAGTGCATGGCAAAGTATAACGGTCGAACACAGCTCTCTCTCACCACGGCCACGACACGGGCCGGGCGCGGGACGAACAAATTGCACGTTCCCAGTCTCGTTAAAACAATGTCGCCGTGTAAAAGGGAGGGAGCGGGAGCGGGACGACGGGAAGGTGGGAAACAACGCGAAGGGTATACGGGGTACAGATGTGAAGCTGAAGAGGGTAAAGAGGGGCGAGAGGCGAGTAGAACGGGCTAGGTGACTGCTGCAGCTTCCAGCGAGGCAGTATTCAGGTGGAAAGAGCTCTTCGCTCGTTAGCATTTAATTGAGAACCTACTCGCGAGGGAAGGGATAGGACGGGTTAAGAGAGAGAGAGAGAGAGAGAGAGAGAGAGAGAGAGAGAGAGAGTATCTTGCTTTCCCCTACAGATCTCCCAACGTAACGACCGGTCGACGGACTCGTTTAAATATTTTAATAATCTCTTGTATTGCGAATGGCGATTCGAATATTTAGCGGTACCGCGATACTCCTGGGTGGCGGAATACTCCCTTTGCTGCCGCGTCGTCGCGTCGTTCAAAATATGTATGAAACGTGGGATTGCGGGACCGTCGAAGCCGGTTAAGACCGGACTAGACAGTCGTGGTGAGAAAAACCGAGAGCCGAGAGAGAGAGAGAGAGATCTTTTTCGCGACGGCAAAGAATTTAGAGTGCGTAAAAACCTTCTTGTCTTTACGTAATATTTTAAAATTCATACTTGCGGTGAACTTAAGGGAAACAAAAAAGTAAGGGATAAAAAAGGGTAGAAAGACGCTTGGAATACTATTCTGTATAAAGCCAAAAGAACATTTTTTATTAGAGTGAGAGAGAAAGAGGACTAATATTTTTTATTAAACGTTCTTCTTTAAATATTTATATCAAGTACTATTAATAAAATAAACACTTTTTTTTTAAGGAGCTTTTCTAACCATAAAATCCGTAGAGGTCAAAGAGATCGCGTCATGTCGATTAAAAGAGGAAATAAAAGAAAATGTTAGTTAAAAGTTTTATCGGATTGAAAATCGTATATTTATAGACAAGTATCCCGTAGAAACTCGCGCTCTTTTTATACGGGAGAGATATTATTTATCGTGAAGTTATCGATTATGCTTACTAAAAGCGTATTAACGATAGCTCACACGATACTACGTTTTTCATATATTATAGAATATCGGAGCATTGACTCGTGGCGGCGCGGCGCCATTATCCAATCCGCCTGTACCTACGTGTCACGCCAAGACTGACGGATACAAGAGGAAAAAATAAGAGTTTTTCCGATTAGTCGCATCGCTGACTCAACCGACCGACCTGACTTCCATCCCACCGCGAAGTAGGCCGTTGTAACGAGCGACTTGTATCGGCCTTCGAATTATCCGCTCTGTTGGAATTAGTGCGATTTACCCTAACGCTTTGAGGTAACGCTCTGAAACTTTTTCGTACAATTACATCGGCTCACTGTTACAACTACTATTACCATTCACAATTAGAATGTCTCGTAAATCACGCGTAATAAAGTTCTTTAATTAACTTTGATTCAATTTTTAGTTTAACATTAAATGGCTGTGATGTCCGTTGTTAAATTAAAATCAAGTGGAATCTGTGAAAACAGTAATTTGACGAAACAAAATCAATTAACAATAATAATTACTTCAATTTGCGTTCTTCTACAAAAGTATTATATTAATATGATTCGTTTTGGAAATTTCTTTTTTAACTTTAGTACAAATATTTTTTTATAACCATTTAAATATTTTTTGCTGTTAGAGAGATGGTAATTGAAACTCATAAAAACATCATGTCGAGATACCGGTAATATTACAGTCGAGCGTAAAAAAATATTTATATGAAAGATTATCAATGAAAAAATATATTATTTGATACCAAAACGTAAAGTTCGATTTTTATATAAATGTGTCACGAATATGGCACAAATTTAATAACCTGTTATGAAAGCTTTTGGCGAAAATACCAGTTTTATAATAAAATATAGCAATATGTATAACACACTTTACATTTTATTTGCTATACTTACATAAATAAAAAGTCACAGGATGAGTTGATATTCGCGTAATTTTATCATAAGATCAATTAACGACAATCAAGGAAACATTTGATAATGGCTATTGTTAAATTTATCCTTCTGCATCTTTAAAAGTGGATTCTTTCAAAACGATTATAATTAAAAGTATAACTTGGAGAACCTATATTATACTTATTAAAAAGCATTGCAAATGAGAGTCCGATAAAATTATCACCATAATTTATTGACGTTTATACGTTTATACGTTTCTCCTTACTGGTAAACTTTCCATTCAATCGGAATATTCCAATAATCCACGTCTCCGAGCTATGCGAGGAAAGTTCGTTGCAGTTTCCGTTACTTCGTGAGTAAATAACATCAGTTATTAAACGGATATTTACATACACGTCATGGAGAGAGGCGAACTCCTCAAACGATCCCGGGAGTACCCCATAAAAATGTCCTTATGCGATACCACCGCCGTCGGAAATATACCCTTTGACCTTTGATGGTGCAACCCGACCTGCGGGCAACGTTAGCCAGACGACTTTGTAACCTTGTCTCTGTCTCTCTCTCTCTCTCTCTCTATCTCTCCCTTTTTGTTAAACCATCTATCTCTCCTCCTCTTCGAAACCCTTTACACCCTGTGCTTTTTGGCAGATCAACCTAGATATCTAGGTTCATTAGCGTACAAAGTTTCCCCACGAGGCTTTAGAGCCACGAAGAAAGCTCTTCAATAATCCGAACCCCCAGCTGATTAGCTCGTCTTCGCGGATACGTAGCCAGATGATCGGTAAATATCGACGCATGACGTTAGCTCTACCCCCTGCTTACAGATTTCATTCGCGGTGTGGCTCGCTCGCCGACCTATGTATATATACACACGTAGGGTGAGTCAGGGAATGCACGCCGCACCGGTACCTGGCAGTATTTGCTATTTGCAGTTACTCAACCCATCTATGTTTTCCTTCCCTCTCGTTCACGCTACGTCCTCGGTCTTGCATTCTCCGCCATCCGTTTCCGACCGGAGAGTGCTACCGTTGCCTCGTACGCAACGACATACCCCTATGTGCCCCCAGAATACTGGAGATTGGTGAGCGGACGGAGGACAGGAGAGAGAGAGAGAGGGAGAGAGAGAGTCTCTGCCGCGAGGGATTTTATTATACGGTAGAACGGAAACTCCGAGGAGTATAACCGTGAAAACGCACAAATAATCTAAGCGCTACAAAACAGACGGCGACGATAACATCGCGAGCACGGCGACGAGAGACGTTGCGCTCCACGTTGCGCTCCAGATAATAGAACTGTAAGAAAGTGACTATCATCTGCAAAGTTGTCAATCGGGCAGCGTGCCAAACATAATAATAAGAGCCACAAGATTAAAATCTGATTAAATCTGTGGATTACACACGTTTCTGCATTTTCATAAATCTTTTTAGCTTTTTGAGGACGGTCGCTTTCTAATAAAAAAAAAACTTGGAATATCTTGTTTTCTAAGAGTTTTTCAAGTCGAATTTGATTTTGGCCTGAGAATGTTAAAATTCAAATTTTAAAAAATTTGATTATCGTGAAACTCGATTTTAAGAAGTTCTTGGTAACGTCGAGTTTGAATGTTAGCCTGAAAAATGTCAAATTTCAAAAGGATCGTAAAACTCTAATGAAAAAGGATCCATTATACAGTATCCTGGTTTCGTAATCAGAGTTTAAAAGTCAGTTTAGAAATTAATTCTGTTTGCGTAGATGAGCACTGCATGCACTGATGAGCTTCAAATAAAATGAAACTGGAAACTTAATGTTACTCGTACTTTAGAATTAAAAATTTTCTAAAGAGTTTTATAATAACTAGACTATTATCTGGCCGTCATATTAGATCTATAACCATTTTTTATTTTTTATTTTTTACTTCAGATTCGAATAAAATATCAAATTACTCCATAGGTCAAATTTTATAAAAATCAAGCAAACAGTTTACAAAAAAACAAAAAGAGGTGGGCCGCCTTTCTACAAAAGATTAATAGGGAAAATGAATTGAGCTTAAAATACGCAAGCCTCTACGTTTCAATTGAAATCGAAATTCTTCAGAGTTATATCGTTAAAATTGAAATTGAGACTTCTAGGAGAAACTCCGTGTGATGAAAATGCGCGCATTCGATACATTCGTTTTCCGTTGAGGAACGTTTTCCGTTAATCTCCCCAATGCGACATCGTACAATGTAGGAAGTCGGTTTGCCAGGAAAGTCGTCGGTGTCGGAACGTTTTTCTCAGCGGCTGTATCGGCACTACGAGCAAATTCAACGGCGGATAATATATTATCTTTACAACAACCGTTGTATTACGTATCGCCGCCGTGTAACATCGATCCGCCGCACTTAACGTCCCCGAACGCGTAAAATGCCGGTGCTCGAAAATTCGATTCCCCGCGATACAAACCTTCCGGAAACGCAACTCCTCGTTCAACGCGAACGGGTAAACCATTTGGCGCCAGCTAGCGTCCTTTTTGACGGATATGTATACATATACATGTAGCGTATACCGATATATACCGATGGTTTTAACGAATCCGACACGAGAATCGCCTCTAGGGACGGAACTAAATCATTCGCGAACAGCTTCGCAACAATAGGTTTTTGAACATGTGCGGATATCTCTGCGAGAGAACAAATGAACTACACGCTACCTGGTATCGAAAAATAATGAAATATATTCAAACCGTCATAAGCGATCTTTATTAAGTATTTCATCTATTACTCATACATCTCTATATTTAACGATCTCGACGTTTTAACAGAAAAATGGACATCTCCAGTGGGATTTAAACTGTCTGTTGATGCGAATCTAACGATAGAGATAGAGGATCCTTGCTCCAGGGATAGGGATCATGCCGCGAAAGGTACAAGACACTCGAGCTTTTTTTGATCTTGCGCGCGATCGGAAAAACCGTGTGAATTCCTCCTTCCGCCGCGCCGCGCCGCGCCGTCCTCCGTTTCTCGGAGCTTTTGCGTGGTGGCGGATAGCCGGCTACACGGTTTCACCATTATCGGGTGTTTACGAGGACGACGACGAGGGGGTATAGCACGAGGCACACACGAGGACGACAGGGATCGCATCGCTGCCGGTGGAGATCGCATCGGTCGCTCCGCATAATAACTAGCTACCTCGCATTTACATTTTAATACGGCCGCTCTGCATAGCGGATAAAAGGTATATACCTATCGCGGATGAAATCACCCACTGTTATCCCTACGTCGTCATCGACGACACCAGCCATCGCCGCGCTCCAACACGCGCTCCAATTTTCAACTTTCGTCGAAACAATTCAACCTCTATAAATTCTCCTAGATTACGTTTGAAAATCAATGGCTGCGTCTAACAAAGCGTTCATTTACTTCAAGTCTTCTTAGCTAAGATGGGATTTCATAATCTAAAAGTATAATCCAATCGACGTAAAGCGTTTATCATACTGATTTCTGTCGAGTGCACGAATGCTCGCAGCCATTGTGTAAATTAATATAAATTAATTAAACACATGTCTCAAATCAAAATGTTTATAGAATATTTTTATTAATCTTCGTTGATTAATGTATTTCAAGACCTCTATAGGTACAGTAGAAGAAAGAACAGTTTTGCTAAAATATCTAAAAATTTAGCTAGATATAGATCTAAAAATAATTTTGTTGAATAGCATCAAGATAATTATATAGAATGTGCTCAAACTGGCTGCTAGATGTCAAAACTTTTTAGCAGTACTACCTATCATGCTTGAATTTCGTATACAATTATTTTGATGATCCAATAAAATTTCAAATCCGTATCTACCTAAACCTTTAGATACTTGGACAAAAATCTTTTTTTTTTTTCCTGTATATACGTACCGATTTAAAAATAATTAAATAAAAAGAAATTAAAAAATAAAAACTGTTAGTCTTGTTACTATCGACAGTGTGCCATTTTTGTCACTTTAGAGTGAACGTACCAGGTTTTAAACGAAATTACAGTTCTTAATTCGCAAATCTATCGAATGTATTACATCTAGCACGTAGCACTTCAATTTTTTTTTACAGATATATTTTTTCCGTTAGCGGGAATTTAATATCGAAATCGTAACATCCGAGCCGATATCGGAAATTTTGACCGCGTGGAAATGGATGGAAAATGGATAATATTAATAGCACTTGCTGAGTAAGTGTTTAAAAGCCAAATGATTTGAAATGAAACAGTGACGAACCTTGGTCAGCGAAACCGTCGTATCATATATTATCTAAAGCAATATATAAATTGTATAAATTCCCCATTTACTTTCTCGACGTAATTTGTTATCCGAAAATAAGTTTGATCCAAGAAATGTTCAGTGGCGATTGGGAACATCAAAGGGGAAGTTTCGAAGGGTGCCGCATGTGTTGTAGCATGGATCCGGAAAGCCAGCTAGATATCCATTAAGATAGTGCCGGGCCATCTTTAACGGCGAATCAGAATGTCGACAACAACGGCTGGCAGGGGTTGGTGTCGAGGGAATGACGAAGCAAGAAACACGACCGTCGTTTCGCCGTGGTTTACGAGTTTCTCTCCAGAGTGTCCCAAACGCGATTTTGCGAGTGGATAGGCCGTGAAAAACGTTTCAGAGCCCGGATTCGGCGTTATTTATTCTGATATTATCTGGAGAAACGACGCGCATTTAATCCACATGGAAAAAAGTAAAATTACAGCGTCTTAAATATTAAAATGCTTACTTTTCTCAATTGTTAAAATGCTTGCTTTCCTCCCTCGTCCACTCTAATTTTATATAAAACCATTCACGATAATGTTTACTAATGTCACTTCAATTACGTTTTTCTTTTTATTATATTAATAAAAGTTATAATTTTTCAAAATCGTAAATTCATATTTAAATAATATGTTTGTTACAATTACGGTTTAAAAAGTCACATTATTAAAAAGAATTAAAAATATATTTCGATATGCAGGCTATTCGGTCGCGCACAAGTGCAATTGACGAGAGAATGAAGTTAATTGATAGCTAATTTATTAAATAAAAAAAGTGCGATGATGGCGGCGGAGACATAATTGCGAATGCACTCAACTTTTTATGCTTTGATTAGATTCATCGATTTATAATGTAACCTAATATTCAAACTCAATTCCACATCGATTCAAGATCAATTAAATGGAAATAGATTTTCCTTTCTAATAAAATTTGTGCTTTTATTTAATATATTTTTTCATATCGATGATATATATATCGTAGAAATTATTAATTTATCATATGTCTCATCCCATGCACATCCCAGTGCGAAACAGTATTCGCTTTCTCTCGGCAAGTCTATAACTAGACACGGCTCATGTCGAGCAATGAATATCGGGATACGGAAATGGCGAGAGCCCTGTGAATGCATCGCCGTCGTGTTTGCACATATATAACGGTGATTTATTAGGTGGAGAATTCCAATTCGCGGCCTGGCTCGGCCGTGCCGTGCTGTGCGTCGCGACGCGACGCGTCGCGTCGCGTCGCGTCGCGTCGCCACCCGTCGAATCCCGCGTAAACATCTTCGATCCGTTCCTCGCGGTAGTTTCTGTTTAATCACTCCGCGAGAACTTTATAAATTTCTACTCATTTACCGTCGCGATTTTACCGGGATTTCGACGCAATCGCGCGTACGAATCGCGAAAACACCGCCATAAAAGCGCGCGTTCGAGAGATGCGAATGTCTCTATGGCATGAAATTGAAACGAGTGCATGAAGAAAATAAGGACAACTTTTTTTTAAGAAAAGTATTTTTAAGAGCTCTTGAATAAAATCAAACATCGAAGAAGTTATTTGAAAATTTGGTGAAAAAGACTATGTAACTGCTTCCCTCGTAACGTCTGATTTCCTTTTTTACTCTCAATATAATTTGATTATTTTCATTACAATATTACAAGATTTTTTCATTTTTCGTCTTTAATGGAAACGTATTAATTAACGAAGTAATAAACATTACTAAATAAAATTATAAAATTATAAAAGGTACCGAGAAAATATTCAAGCAAACAACAAGGAATCTATTCAATATTCGTCAAAGAATTTGCTGTCGATAGAGGAAAGATGCGGACAGCTCGTGTGTAGAATAAGGAAATAGATCACGTTATTTAATCTGAATGTCAGGAAAAGCGAATGCGGTGGATATTGACAGGGAATCAATTCTGTATGTACAATTCAATCAAGAGCAATCGTTTCCGGCTCGCGGTATTATAGGCAAGAGATTGTCGGACTCATTTTTCCTCTTCCGACATTTCACCTAATTCGCAAAGGTATGATCGTTTCGTTATCTTTCCGCGTACCTATATGGAATCGCGACCATTTCACGTTTCGTGATCTTAATTTCATTTACGGTGGAACGCCCGAAACGCGAAGTTGCGCTTCGCCGCGCAGCGGAAATAAATTGGTGCTGTGCAATTACATTACATCCACTAATTTGTTTTGGTCTTTTGCAATGTGACAGAAGACTGGCACTCTCGGCTCGGTGCTGCAAAATACGTAATACGCCAAGTTGAGGAAGAAAGGCGGAAGCGAAGCAACAGCCATTTTCATTACCAGTTTCCTGTGCTTGTTAACATTTTACGAGGCGCAACTTAACTCTAAATATTTAAGCACGTTCATTGAAATGTTGGAGCGTTTTGTTGGAGGAACATATAACAATAAAGTGACACACTTTAAAAATTCGATAAAATAGCTACGTCTACAGCATACCGCGATCTCGTATAGCCTGCACTTGCGCTACTTTCGGAATATAAAATTATCCGTGTCTTTTCGTTATAAAATTATTAAATATGAAAATAATTGTATTTTATTATTATCTTAAAGAGAAAAAGAAAAAATTGACACGCGAAAATCGTTGATTCAACCCTCGAAATTCGTTGATTGATGGGCAATGTGGCGGACGACAAGCGCAAGTAGGAAAGGAGTAAAGGGAGCAAACTACAGCAGACGCTGTGCGTGGCTTTCAGACAAAAATATTGGTTCGCTGGTAGTGAGTTATACGACGGTAAGGTATTATTCCGCGGTAAGGTATGGCGCGACGGCGAAATCTGGTTCCGTTATCTATGCGCCATATCCGTGAATTCCACCGTGAAAATAACAGTCCGAAGAAATAACGTATTCCGCGAGACCGAGACTACGCGCTCGCACGTCGCGCCGCGTGGTTTTCCATCGTTTCGATACTCTCTCTCTCTCTCTCTCTCTCTCTCTCTCTCTCCGCGCTTTCGTCGAGTGAAGACGAGGGATGCGACGAGTAATAGCGAACACCGGAAAATACAGCGACGAAAAAGAAACGTGGCGACTCATACATATGCAAGATTTCCGGGGGTTTAAAATGCAGCTTGAAAAACCGTCCACGATCAAGCGGAACGCGACAAGAAACGAATAATTATTATAATCGTATCGAGCACGTTCGATTTTTCCAACTGTTAAAATGCCCCCTCAAAAGTAAACGAACCACGTAACATTATTATTATTTTAAATGGTTAAACATATTTTACATTTATCATCTAATAGAAATTTACCTGCTATATATTTAAAACGCTATAAAAGCGTGAAAAATATGTTACACATTGGTTTATTAAGTAATATGTAAAAATTCGTAATACCCGCACGTGCACAAATACAATTAGACACACATTTTGGTTATTTCAAAAAATGTAATAACAATCATTAATGTATATCAATCATTTAACATATATCATAAAACATCACAAATATAAATATCTCTTGTAAAAAATGTTATAAAATATAAACACGTATTCGAAAAATTAATAATGATCGAATACTTAAAAAAGATGGTCGATCGCTAAAAACATTGCTAAAATAATAGAGGTATTGTTAAATTTAATTAAAGTGTTTTTAATATCAATAACACATTTAATATTAATCCATATTTAATACTGTTCTGAAAACATTAGATCCGTAAAAAGAAGGTAGGGCGAAGATAAAAATACCGGGGGAAATGAACGAGGAAAGGTCGAGGGAATAGATGCTATACGCAAGGATACAAGCTCGACTATTAATACCCGCAAATTATAAATAATGTCCAGTACTGCTACCACAAATCAACATTTGCGGTAATACCATCGGGGTTTTCGACTCGTTGGTGGATTAAGCGCTTTGCCGAGACGAGAGACGCCGACCTGCTGCCAGAAGGAAGACGATAAAGGGTGGGGTAGAGGGTAAAAGCAGAGAACTCCGCGATCGAAAACCGAAGCCCACGGGGGTGGATCTGTGCATTAAGCTCCATTGAAAGAAAAGTAATGTTTCGTAGGAATGTTTCATCGAACCTATATCGCCTTTATACCCGCTCTTACCGTAACGGTACATGGCTGCAAGAGTAAAAAATATTTATTTCCAATAAAGTTCCAGCCATTATAGACGGCACCCGAGAAACGTCCTGGTTGCACGCGTTTCGGAAAGTCTCCCTGCCGATCGCAATTTCGTTCGCAAGATCGAATTTTACGATCTCGCGATCGGGTAATAATAACCCGCTGCGATACAGTACGTATACAGTACAATGTACAGCTTTGAAATATTTTCCCAGTCATAATCACGTGCCATTATTTTACGATACGGTAGTATCGATTTTAGATACTTTAAAAAGACGATATCTATAAATGATGCTTTTAACTTACAGTCGAAATTAATTAAACGATTCCTGCATCTCTCTCGTGCAATTATACATTCCATCCTAGATTTTATATAAACGGCTATATTTAATAAAATAATATTAGCATCTTGATATACCAAAACTGATAAATAAATTGGTAATGCTCTTTCTCTGAGAAAGAAATATAATAATATTTTATAATATGCAAATTATTTTTATACGTTTGTTAAAATCTTTTTACTGGCGTCGGATTTTATGTAATTGGCTTTTAAATAGGATAATATTATATTAACATTTTGCTATGCCAAAACTAATAAATGGATTTTTTAATATTCTCTCTCTCTCTCTCTCTCTCTCTCTCTCTCTCTCTCTCGCAAGAAATATAACAATATTTTACAATACGTAAATTACTTTTATAATACATAAATTATATAATATGATAAAATCTTTCTGATTTATACGTCAGAAATGACTTACTGAATCGTATTTCTACACATTCGTATGACAAATTTCTTGTAAATAGCAAATATTTAACTTATACTAAATAGATACAAAAAAAAAACACAGATCGAACGATAACATTGGTAGATTACTCGAAGAAAATTAAAGATCGAGATCGCGAAGATCTCTTCCAAAGTAGAACCCGATCAATCCGATAGATAGATCTCGCCAGGGGGTAACATGAGTGATTTCTGTAATTACGTCTGGATGACCTTCGTAAAGTCTTTCGAAGGTAGTAAGTCTGAAGGACTCGACCTCGGTAGAGAGAGAGAGAGAGAGAGAGAGAGAGAGAGAGAGAAAATAAGACGAAGTTAGAACGTTCAAGAGATGCCACAGCCCGATAACGTACGTTTCTTATGTCCGTTGTCTTCCTGGGACATCGTCGTCGCCACACAAGCACACGGTAAGAGCAAGTACGGTACGAGACGAGAGGTAGACTGTCAAACAGATTGAAATCGAGAGAGAGAGAGAGAGAGAGAGAGAGAGAGAGGAACGGAGGAAGAGGGAAGATGAGGAGAGGACTTCTATTTTCTCTCGCAGGGTCCGCGTAGAGGCCAGAGAGTACCGCAGCCAAATCTGAAATGAAAATCTACAGCGGGACCGCGGGATAATTTGGCGGAACGAAGAGCAGGGAGAATGCGAGCAAGAACGCCGACAAGCTGATTAAAAAGTCGCCCCGCGAACCCGAGGTATGAATATAATCTCCGACAAATATTTAAGTTGCCAGCGTCGCACCGCGGAGGTCGCCGTTGTTGACTACGCGCGGTTGCCTGATAACGAAGTGACCGTCCCCGAAACGCGGCTATCTCGTCGGAAATAATGCCACTTCGCGAATTAACCCGTTCAAAAGCGCCAACTTGCGCTTTCCCGTGATTATCTCCCGCGGTACGTTGCGATGAATCAAAGAGAGGAGAAGTTCCTGCGTCCGCAAAAGCAAAATGCTTTTGTAATCCACAAAACGAATCCGAATTTTGATGCCATTTGGATATTCAGATATTCAGACGGTAGCGCAATTCTACTCCGAAATTCAAATATTCGAACACTTCGATGTAGAAAGCTAGTAATTATTCAAAGTATCTGTATTATGCGATTATTGGATTATTTACAATCCAATATTGGAATAACGAGATTGCAATTTCAGTGCAATGATCCAAATCAACATTTCTCATATCAACAGTTTGCGGAAATAACATAAAGAATTTATTTTAATTTAATGAATAATATAAAACTGGAATTTATAAATATTTTATAAATTTCTTACATATAAACGCAGATCGTCTGCGTTTGTGACTATATAAGATTTGTACTCCGAATGTCGAAACACAGTTAATCGTAAAAATAGACTCGAATTCATATCGATATTTATCATTTCGGTTTTTTGCTGTGACAACAAAAGATCGTGTATCATCTTCCGCGGTCGAGGCCGAAAAATATTTTTGCCGTTATCAGATAAAACTCAAGCGACGAAAAAATACGAGAGAAAGGAGGGCTTTAGCCAACGCGAATCTGCCGGGTAAGCGTTTTTCCCCGACACCCCGCCAAAGCGGAGAGCTGCGGCGGAGTTCTCGGTTACGTAGAAACATTTTATATAATTCCGTGCCGCATTGGTGAAAAGAATCTCGAAAAATACCGCTGCACTTCATAAGACTTGTATTCTTATTCTGGCCGATCGGAAACGTCAGCGATTTCGTCCACCGCCGTTCCGTCACTCACTCATTCACTCACTCACTCACTTTCAAAAAAACTCGCTCTATAAATCCGTGATTTCTGCCATGTGTAATACGGGAAAAAAACCTGATGCAGAGAAACGTTAAACTGTAGGATTATAAAATATTATGTCAAACGCTTATTTCTCCAAAAATATTTACCATTGCACTGTGTATTATATTTTTTGTTGTTCGATGTATTCAGGTCCGTATTTAATAAAAAAATTTAAAAAAATATATAAAATACGTATAATTTTGTATTATCAACGATACTTAAATTCTACCTCTTGTATCGTCGATTCAGTCGAAATTAATACAAATTTTTACAAATCTAAACTAAAATCTAAACTAAAAAAAAAATCTAAACTAAATATTGTGTGTTTCCAAAGGTCTACATATATAATTCCTACACATCAATATTCTAATTGCGAATATTGCAGTCCTTTGACTCCTATACGTGAATAGCCCCAGGGACTTGCATTATTTAATTATTTGCAGTATTCCATCGCATTAATTAATCAATCTTAGCTTTCACTTACCAAAACCGCTGCACGATCCGTCTTAGCAGTCGCGATTGCGTAATTGGGCCCTACAAAGGATGTTGTACATCACAAACTTGCTAAGCTTTCGAGCGATCTATCTCAAATGCAAGTCGAAATCAAACGGCCATAGAAGCAAATAAATAGATAGCTATGTTTACATTAATATTGTTGATCCATTAGATAATCCTATTTATGAATGTTAATCTGAAATCTCAAGAACACACATTGACACGAGAATAGCATTTTGTGAATAGTCGTAGCAACGTATTAAAAATTTATTAATATCATTTACCTATAATAATTACGTCCATATCCGTTTGATAAAGGTACTTAAAATTATTATACCAAGAGAAAAGTGTTTGGTATTTATGATTATAGTTGCACGATAAATTAATTGTTATAATTGTTACTTATAATTGTTTATAATACTAATATAATATTAATAACACATCAGAATACCATGGTCTAATCTCTAGATCAAAAGATTTTTTTACATGCCTAATGATAGTTCTAAAATCAAAAAATATATAATTGGTATCGAAAATGATATAATTGGTAACAAATTATGAATAATTGCAATTATTTTTTTCTTTCAGTAAAATATCTCGCTAGAAAAAAGGCCCGATTTATTACAATTATCCAAGCTGTACAATTATTCGCGCTTTTAAAGACAACAATAATAACACTAGACAGAGCAGGAAATGAACATTTTTAGTATCCCATCACCCATCATTTGGTACCCCACTAATTAGTCGTTGATCGTAATGAGGGAACGCACGCGCGAGCGGCGATCAGGCGCGCGGATAATCCTGCACGCGCTGGACGATCGCCATCGGCCTGCCGGAGCGTCGCGACGCGGCTCGACGGCGCGCACAGACGGCCGTGCGATATTGCGCTAAACCGAGCAATTACCGGCCGTAATCCCGGTAATAGAATTCCAATATGCGTGCCAATTGGACCGAGTCCTCCCGAGTGCGGGCGTGCAGGCGCGAACCGGCAAGCCGA
>NW_011627322.1:2267941-2301983 GCF_000204515.1 Acromyrmex echinatior | reverse complement strand
ATATATAATCTCGACCCGCCAATCTTTCGAATCGCACGTTCGACACATGATGTGGTCATGGTCACTGTTAGCACAATTTCGAAATCTGCTGATCTGGCATCGGACGTGATTACTGCACGCATATCGAGAGTACGACCAGCATGAATAGCATAGATATAGAATAGAACAGGAGGGAAGGTATCTGTCCGGAATCTCGATGTATATAGAAAGCGAGTATTGAAATCGGTACAATTTCGGCGAGTTCAATTCTCGATGCAGACGTGGAATTCGATGCTGTACAACGGTAGATACGTAAAAATGTAACCATGCGTCAGTCGTCGCGTTTCATTACGTATCTGTGTGCCCGTAACACCGAACTCCCGAAAATTACACCGGCTGCTATCTATCAAATTTACTATCTCTGTTTAAACAAGCTTTTTTTTATCCTGGATATAACGTTGTCAATCAAGAAGACGGTTTACAAAAAGCACTTTTTAAAATAGCATAAATTGTAAATAAGTAAAAACATTGAATACCTTAGAATTTTTTTAAATATAATAAAATAGTCAGATTCTTATTACGTATCTAAATTGAACTATTATTGTTCTGTTTAAAATTATCCTATTTGTTTTTTTTTTTTAATAAAATTTCATTCAGATCCATATTCATCACATCAGCTACCCGAGAAAAACCGCTTTTGAGATATTCCATGCTTTCATATGTATTCTAACATTGCATATAAAACTACTTACATAGTTCTGAAGCTGGAAAAGCACGGCGAACAGGAATATGGAGAGGAGATGATATCAATGTGGAAACTATTGTGAGCTTCACGCGCGTGAGGAAGTGAAAAAAGGTGAAGGTGGATGTCACTGCGTCATTGACAGTCCCGTCGAACTTCCGCATTGTGCCGCGAGCGTGGACTTTCCGCTTTTGCGCGTTTATTCGCAATCCGTTGTGGGAACGAACGGCGAACGGTGAAATTTCACTCTGAATATACAGAAACAGAACCGATATTACAAACTGCGTCGCCCGTCAATGCACTCGCACATTGTGCAATCACATGAAACACTAAAATGTACTAGTCCTTCACTTATCCGATGAAATTTAAACCGATTCCTACGGCGTTTTATCGCAAAAAAAAAAAACACTCCAACTCATATCGTCATTGCATGTACAGAATTACATATAAATCAAAACTGTTGAAAACTAACGTCGATTTTTTTTCTAAAATCGTATTACATAAGTAAGATAATAAATGTGAAAGAAAAGCTTTAAGTTCTCGCCGCGAATAAAAAGTTACTTTACTCTTTTTTTTTCCTTGTTTTACGACATTCTTACAATTAGAGCTTTCCACGAAATCCACGAATGAACCTTTTAACAATTCAAAGACGAGTGGATTACTTGGTAAAGTACCTCGTAAGGTACTTTAGTAAAGTTAGGTTTAGTAAAAATACTCCTCAGTATGTTTATCTTATCACCGCAGAAACGCATTGAGTCTTCCAACTAAATGGGTACGAAACAAAGGACTAAGAGTTGACGATCAATGTACGGGTGTAGTATGGGTAAGGATCGAGAGTTCTACGAGAGGATATACGAGGAGAACTCAGGCAAGAGGATCCTTTGCCGTTAATTGGACCAGGTCCGATGATGTCGCCGTGCGAATTGTCGGCCACGAAATTACCCCGATATCTTCTCGCGTCGTCATTTAAAGCCCAAGTGGCGCAATCGGACGTCGCTACCCGTGTATTTTCTTTTCCTTGTTCCTCGTCGACGACCCCGAAGGGAGTCCAATTACCCAGACGATGAGACCAACCAGACGAGTTTTCGTCGGGACGAAAATCGCAACGAGAAAACGAAATAAGACGTGAAGAATAATAAAACGTAACGCCCTCGAGGCAGTCTCTTTTCCTTTTCGCTTTCTCTTCGTAATTGTGTATAGCTCGCGAGCGTTGCACGTCTCTGATGTAAATTATCGATTTTATTGGAGCGCGAGATAAATTTAACCCCGATTCATTGCGCGATTACATTTAATTGCCTCCAATTAAATCGCCGTTCCAATTAAAATCAACGCGAGTGCAGAGGGTTCATTACGATTTATTGGACCGATGGTAGTGGTCCTTCTCTCTGCCCTTTATCTCGTACTCTTGCATTACGGATTTGTAAAGAAGTGAACCAAAGAAATCAATATGTTTCTTTATGCATTATTTTTGCGATATCCTTTCAGAAAAAATGATATGTTTGGTTTCTTCATTTTTCTTTATTTAAACGCTTGCATATAGAAAAATTAGACCGATTTTTTTTGTAACAAATATTTCAATTTGAAAATGATATCATAATAATTAAGATATTTTTAACATTACTTTTCCATACAGAGAAAACGATATTTTTTAAAATAATTTCAATGTTAAAAATTGTTTTTAATTCAAGACTAATTAACATTACATTTCTCAGAACAACACCATTTTATCTCGCTAAAACATGGACGTACGAAATACCTAGACGGAGCGTAAAATACCCTTTTAGGCCAGGAGAATGAAGTTTGAGAGATTGTGGAAAAAATCGATCTTGATTGTTCTGTCAGAGACACGTAGCGCCGTGTTTGTGTAAAACGTAGTCTACAATGCAGTCGCAAATTCATCTAAAATCGTAGTGATTCAGTTTTGGCGAAGCATTCATAGGAAGCATAATACATTGTTCATAACTGATTGATCTACAGCCTAACTGAGACACAGAGTGTCCATCGCTAATTAAATAATTTAACATAAAACTTTCTGGTTAGAGTTCAATATAACACAGTGGAAATACTTCAAGTATTGATCGCTATAAGTGGCTGTGATCAATCGCAATGTGATTAAACAAGACACGCTTAACTGAACAACATTAAACACAACGGCATTGTAGATAAGTCAAGTAGTGTAATATAGTGCGCCCCGCTCTTTCCACTCTCAGTCGTTGTCATCTTGATGATTTTACATTACTATTCTTTCCCCTTGAACTTCAACCCCACAGCACTATGCTCCATCCAGATATTTCGTACATCTATGCATCATTGTCATCCCTACAGTAAAAAGCTAACACATTTTTATTTCATATACGAAAATACAAAAGTATATATGTTTATCATAAATATGTATTTAAAAAATCAAAAGAGATTTCTTACGAAGAAATGTTCATCAAATTTCCATAAAACGGGCACGCACAGATGAGGAAGCATTCATTGACTAGTCGGCGGCGAACCGCCGCTGTCGTATTGACTCTTGTTTCTCAATAAATAACCGGCGAGAAAACTTATAGGATCGGCAGGTCTCTCTTTGGCCAGACATGACAATGCTTGCAGCAATATCGGTACTACGGTCTGATCTAAATACTGTCTGGTTGGAAGAGATTGCACTTCGACACGAGGTTTCTTTGCTGGTACACCAGACAATTCGCCATCCTTATCCATCCCTATCACTTTCTGCAATGAAAAAGAATACAAAGTTTATACATCTAAACAATTTTTCCAAAAGCACTTAATAATTAAAGAATTGTAATATCTGTGTACATTTTACAAACTGTTGTTATACGTGTAATTCTTAGTTTCGAAACGCATGCTTCGAATTTGCAAAAATATTAGTGTTCCAGCACGACAATTGTTATCAGCTGGCAAACGTCAGATGATAAACACGATAATGACGCTGCTCTGACCGTCTTAAACTGTCAGAGTCCCTAACCTAACCTTTGCGCCGTGAACGTGTGGATTCTTAAATGTATCGCGATTATTGCCGTGGTAGACACACTCGGCAGTAACTCCAACGAAATATCGCCGTATGTTCGTGCGTGCCACTAGTTGCGACGTTTCTAGGTTATGTGCTCACTTACGTGGGTTGTCTCGGATACGGCATTGGCAACGGGTTGAACCGGCGTTGACGTCTCCGTCCGTTCCTCGGTCGCGTTTTCTGTCGTTAAAAAAAAAGTAAACAGTGAATGACCGTTATTAGAGCGTGATTTCGAACATCGAGCCTGGCCGAGCGATGGCCGGACCGGCCCATGGTTACGCGGAAATAGAAAATAAGAACACGTACCACCGCCGGACGCCATCGTGTAAACAATCGTCACTGCCGACCGACCGACCGGACCGATGTCGAACGTCGGGATAATGTCGCCAACGTCAGGCCGGTAAAATGCACCGTCGACAAGGTAGCGGTTTGAAAATTGCTACTGAAAATAAAAGGAATCAAAGAAATAAATAATAATAAATAATATTAAATGAAAATTGACTGTGAGATATATTCAAGTATAAATGAGCGAGAAAGGCTGTCTAGTCAAAACAGCCAATGATACTTTTGATACCTTACAATAAAAACAAGTTCTTTAATTTATTAATTAATGAATTAAAAAACGTATATCATTTTACGGAGTAAAGTTGCATTTGTACATAGTGAGATTGATCTATCGATAAATTAAAAAAAAATTCGTCTTATAATATTTTTATGTAAATTTTAGCAAACTGCACGTTAATTATATTTGTTGCTCTTGTTGAAACACAATGTTAAAGCTGAAATAAGGTAAAGCGGGGCTAGTTGTGACATTTCTTATTCAAATTACTATAAATCTTTATACAATTATGATTGAACAATGAGAATTGTTTTAAAATTTGCATGACACAATAATGAAGTATTTATAAGTCTTTAATATATTTCGTAAATGAGAAAAAATTTTTGTTGATTGAAGAGACAAAGTAACTTAATGGATCGCATGGGGGACATATTGAGCAATCTTGAAGAATAAATTGAGCCATGAAGATAATTAATAAAATTATATATTATTTTGAAAATAAAAGAACATATTAATAAAATCTTTATTGTATCTTATGTATGATAATTTATAATAATTTTTTAATTAACAAAATTTAAAAAAATAAAACTTGACTTTTTAAAAATAAAAGTTAAATATATATAGCTCTGTCTTTAATTATTAATATAAAATAAACAATATCAATAAAGACAGATTATTTAAGTACCTGAGTTTATAAGTTAGTTATGGGATCTTTGGCCTAGCAAATCCCATACCGGTATCTGAAATATATATTTTTTTTATAATTAAAAAACTAAATAAAATAGTAATTTGAATATCAAAAAATGTACTAATAACTTATAAAAAAATACATTTAGTTTTTATCAATCACTTCAATTATCATGTAGAACCAAAAAAATATTTACCTAATAATTTTAATTTTGGTGTACGAAAGCGAAAAAGCGCTTGTCTTCAGCCGTTGACAAATTAATATATTCAGTGCAATACTTTCCATCTTTGTGCTATTTTACGCAACATATAGACTTGTCCGTATTTTACTTAGACATTTCTATTTCTTAATTTGTTCCTTGACTCAACTAGCCCCTCTCTCTCTCTCTACTCTACGTAATATTAAAAGTTAATTAATAATTACAAATTCGATCAAGGCATTACGTATCTCAGTTGAAACGCTAAATATTCCTGAAATATTTTATAAAATGTTTCTAAAATTCTAAAATAATATTTCAAGATTATTCCGGTATATTTCAAAATATTTACAGAATGTCAGAACAATAAATTCAAATAATCGTTAAATATTTCATGTATATTCACATATATCGTTACACATTCGGAGAATATTCCATACATATTCCACAAGATTATAACTTTCCCAAAAATTCCAGGTCCCACAGAATTCATTTTTAAACAAAATTGTACTGTCAAAAACACATTTCATTTATTTTCACCTTGGAACCCAATTTTAGAGGCTCACTTCACAGGCGAAATGTTACACTTTATATTCTTTCCCATTATGATTCTTATTCACGAGTTAATGCAACTCTGCCACATCCATCTGTCAGCGGAAACGCGCACTGCTCGCAAATGAGTGATTTTAATGATGTATACAAGAAACGTTCATACAATATCTAAATATTTCATTATTATTTCCCGTCCTGTTCTGGAATATAGGAACCATTTGGAATACAAATTGATTTTATGAATATTTAGCATTAGCTGTGACAGTAATAATGAACAAAATATTTATAATCATATCTTTATTGAAGCGTATAAATAATAAAAAACTGTGATTTATTTTAAAAAATAACTTGAAAGAATGAATTGTTTGTTTTAACGTAACTGTAATAAATTCGACATGTGAAAAACAGAAAAAAAACATGTTTAAAAATATTTAGAATGGTAGTCTCTACAAGTAGCCAATTTCGAAGTGTCATTTTTGAAATTGATGCATCGGATTGGTTGATGCAACAAACTTACGATTTATAGACTAATAGATGTGTTTGTAGTAGATGTCTGTTCTTATATACAGAATAACTAGAGGAATTATATTTAAAAAAATAATTTCTCTCGTAATAAAAAACAAAATTGACTTTCAAATCTCTGAAGCGTCCTCATCTGCACAAATAAATTCAAAGATATTTAAGATAATAATAGTTATCGAAACTCTCTCTCTATCTTTATAGCAAACATTTTCAGTTTTGTTATAAATAATTGATAAAGGATTGAAGAAACACGAATCGACGATCATTTTAAGGTTTATTTATTCAACGCAAAGTTAGATGCTACAACTTTGGTACAAAAACATAAAATAGTGGCGTTGAGAGGAAACGGTACACTGCGAGCGGATCCTCGAGTCTCCTCGAGCGCGGAGGATGTTGCGCGTATTTTTTTTTTTTGTTTTTCGTTACTTTTCCACTATCAAACGTGAGATCACGTTCCCGCGAATTCTTTCGCACGTACGCGAAGGATTGTCAAAAGGACGCGAAGGAAACGCTTCGAGTTTGACAGGCAACGCGATGCGATGGTAAGGAAGGAATGGATGGAAAGGGGAGAGAACACGAGCTCGAAGAACCGCGCTCGCCGTCGTACGTAAAAGAACAGCCAAATGCTTTCAACGCAATATTATCAATCAAGCATACACAAGCGAGCGACACGCTTCGCGGCGTCCCTCAAAAAAGTAACGTCGAATCTTGCAAAGAATTACTACGCAGTACCTATATATATAACGTCGATCACGAGAAGCGCGACGAGCGAACGATCGGCACGGGGGGGTATCCGGCAAGAAAGGCACGAGGACGGCGCATACATCAATTCTATGAGAACGCTACTGTGTGAACAAAGCAACCGCGAGTGAGAGATGGATGAAGCGATAAGCAAAACATGGACGTAAAATTCTCAGTCTTTGAATATTACTCATCATCGTCAACGTTTTCAGCTGCGAGAAACATTTAATGTTTAGCCGAAGTTAATCGAAGATATCGATTAAACTGATTATCTGCACGAAAATGTGCCTCGTTCATAGCCCCTTTTGCCGGTCACCCCGGGCCGCTTACAACATAAACGTTTATCACCTGTGCGACGTCGCGGACGTCCACTTCGCTTAAGACAAAAGTTAAAAACCGCGACCAAGGTAGCGCGCGGACGTGATCGTATTACTATATACGAATGCATTAATATCATCATCATTGTTATCATCATTATCGGCCTGTGCCGTATATTAGTTCTGGTTAAATTCGGAAGCGATTCGAAGCGACAAAGTTTCGCGGGGGCGAGTTACGTGATTAGAACGTGATACTGTAAATCGTAAAGGGTGATTTGGGACGAGATACGGCTACGTTAATTACGGTAAGAGCGCGATTGTAACATATACACGAGACACGAGGCTTTTTTGCGCAGCCTTTTAAAATCACATCGATGAGTAAAAGTGCGTTGGCACGTCGAGCCGTAACCAGTTTCGAGTGGCAGAGGGTAGGAATTCCTCTGCGAGAGCAGAAGCGACTCGAACGGACGAAGCACCCTTCAAGCTCTACTCCAACATTTCAAAAATTCTCTCTTTACAGCCTATATGTGCGTGTATATATTTTTACAGTTTTAATCTCAGTCCACACTCATAGAGGAAAGACATAGTAGCAGCAACTCTATATAGTAGATGATGACAATTATACAAGTTTTATATTATGTAGAGTTAATGTACGCGCGTATAGTTGAATGACTATTTTATAGTCATTGCAATTATAAAATAGTTTATTCAACTATGTAGATACATTAATTCTACATAATACAAAACCTGTATAGTTACTATCGCTATATGTTTGTCTCTGAGTGCAGTGAATAATAAAAAACGATGGCAGTATCAATTTAGGCCGTACTAATTGCGGCTTGAATGAAATTGACTTTAAAATGTAATTAGCACCAGAATAATAATATGAAATAAATTTCACAAAATATTTTCTTTCGATCGATCGCAATAGATTGGATGAAATGAGTTAATGGTAACATCAATAAGGAGCAATAATTCACAAGATACAGTTTGTCCGACACGATGAGAGTTAAATACGCGGGAATATAATTGATATCATCAATATAATTGATGAGAGTAATTTTTCGAGAGTGCTTCTTGGTCTAGTCGCCCAACTGGTAGTCGGCTCGCGCATCGCCTCGGCAAACAAATGCGACACCTAGAAATAGCTACTTACAACGTATGTATGTATATATAGTTAGTGTATATATAATATATATTTATATTTATATTTGTATGTATATATCTAGAAATAGTATCGTGATAAAAACGAACTATGAGACGCGGCGTCGTGGCCGCGACGTTGCGCGACGTCGGGCTGGTGCATACGCGAAGAAGCTCGAGAAGCATCCGCTTCTTTCATCGAACCAGCAAAAGATCAATCGTCCGATCGTCCGATCGTGATGATCCAGACAGACCATCTTCGATTTACGTCTTGAGTATACGTATACGTTCCGTTAACCAGATCCCGACCTCTCGCCTCGTCGCGAAAATCAACGATCGCCTTCTCGCGACCATCCGTCCGACTTACAAACTATCTACGTTAAACCAACTTCTTTTATTACTCGAATCGCTTACACCTGTAACGATCATCGTCGCGATATCAGTGAATTTTTACGTACGGTACGTCGCGTAATTGATCGATAGAAGATTAGCACGGGGGGAGAGGGGAGGAATAATTAGGTGTATACAGAGCGGACTAAATATTTATATCATATAGGACGACAGCAAGTGTAGTGTGGCGTATATTGCGTATACGCGCCAGCGCGCGTGGCGATCATGTATCGTAATGTTGCGAGGCTCTGGCTGGCCTGCCGTGTGCATATCGAAGCGTTCCCTCGATGGCTTGCCGCGTTGTTCTTCCTACGGACAGTCGATCGGTGTTTCGTGTACGGGACTTATCCCCTTTCGAGCGAACAATATGGAAATGTCTCGAATCGATCGCCTAAACGGATCGCTACAAGAACGACGACGACGACAGCGACGACGAAAGACGAAAATGCGACGACGTACCCTATAAACCTTGCTCTCCGCGACGTCGAGACCACGAGACTCAAGATCACCGATCGTCAAGGGGGGTAAAGGGCAAAAAGGGCAAAAAGGGCGAAAAAGGAGCAGGGGCAAGGGTGGGGACACAACCTTCGTTACGAAATTATAAATCGTACAGTATATGTATATAGTATATGTGTACGTATGTATCTATATATCGTACGCCCGCAGGGAGCGGCAGTGTGGCACAACCATGACTTAAAAAGCGACCAACTAATCTCATGTATACGCATATATGTTGTTTATACGTTTCCTTTCTTTCTTTCTTTCTTTTTTTTTCCATTATCCTTCGCAACTCCTGCGACGAATGTAACCTAGGATTATATCCTGGATATATATTGTATATCAGAAGACCCCCGTTAAATCCACCGTCGCCGAGAGCACCATCGCGGGCCGCGTCTCTGCCGCAACTGAATAGTCCGCGAACACGACTTCCGGTTGTGTTCGCCTTCCTACAGGACAAGTTTCTTGCGACAGTCTCACGAGCCTCCAATATCTCGCGCACGTTCGACGAATATAGTGCGAGAAGATTCAAATTCCCCTCAGTGTCCTCCGATAATCGAAATATTTCGTCACGTGTGCGTGTGTGTGTGTGTGTGTGTGTGTGTGTGTGTGTGTGTGTAGTATAGACGATTAATTTATAAGTTCGTCAAGTATACATTTACAAATCATCATTGAGCCTGATCGCACGTCATCGAGGAAGACACGTATCAAAACGCAGGTCATTTTCTACAGCTGTAGGTATAAAAAAATTTCAGATGTAATCGAACGTGCGCGAGGAGTTCCAGGACTCGTAAAAAAGTTACGAACGAAGTGTGGCTGACCTCACGAATCGCTGTGCCTCCTTCGCAGTAAGGGCAGTAGATACAGACAGTCTTGAGTTTAGCCTTCTCGAATGCGCATAATCGACTAAACCGGTCCAAAAAGATTTATCAAAAACAAGGCAGTTTCAAGTTAGCCTTCCCCCAGGATCAAATATAAACGAACGTACCCGAGGAAGTACAATGAAAGAGCGGAAGGCCGTGAGTGAGAGAAGGAGAAAAGTCGTGTGATATGGTCGCGGGAGCGAAGGAGGCGGTCCCATTTCGCGAGGCGGGCTGCGGAATCCTCGTCCGTAATCATATGATCTCGAGATGATATCAATACGCGTACACCTTACACGGTAATCGAATCTATCTACTCGCGACGACGTCTCTAATTTCTATCGTAAATCGTTGCAAATTGGACCGACGACAGCACCGGGGGAAGAGTTAGCGTGCGCTTCATTTCCGCGTCTCTCGGCTCCTTTCCTCGCGGCCGCCGGCTATCGAGAGAGGCGGAAGATCACGGAAGATGACGATTTACAGGTTACACTGCCACAGTATCGTAGGGTGTGAGGAGTCCCCCGTGACCGCCGTGGGGGCCGCCGGTTTGCCGGCCGGGAGCTTCGTTTCTGCAACAGGAGTTTGCGTTTTTTATATCCGACGCCGATCGATCATTTTATCACGCAACAATCCCATTTATTCAAAGAGATCTCTCCCGCGCCATTTTTTATTGTATGTGCAATCAATTTTAAGCAAATTTTTCATTATATTTATGTTTAGCATTAAAAAAATTTGTTCAGCTTCGTCACTCCTTTACTCCAAAAGTGACACAACTAAAAAAACATGATTCTCTAGGTGTTACTGTAAATGAGTTAGAATAGTTAGATAAACATTACTTTATCAATCATCAAAAGTGAACTAAAGTAACTTTATAAAAAATTGTTAAAATCATCAAAACTTAAAAAGGATAGTTAAAAAAAATCATCACAATTCAAAAAAGATAGTTTAAAAAAAATGATCGCAATTCAAAAAGAGTAATTTTTCAATGATCGTGAAAATGACATTTAATCATATTAAAAATATATTCTTTTCGCACAATATTATTTCTTGATTAGTCAATAATTTTCTATTAAATTGAGAAACGGTTTTTCTACTTTTCTGAGAAACCTCATTTTTGTAATTGTATCACTTTTGAAGTAAAAGCACAATATATTAATTGCTATATGAGGAAGAGATCTCTGCAGGCAAATTGTACGAAAACATGCGTTATAACAACTAGCAACGATGATGGCAGTGATGCTATGAATAAACAAAATATAATAATGACGATTGTAAACATATCAGTCGTTAGTGACATAAGCAGCTCCGAATGGGATTCGAAAAGCGATGACAATAGCAACAGCTGCAGAGGAAATACGATCAACGTATTATCTCTACTGCACATTTTAGCTTTGCATTAGTTACACAACTACACATTACACATGGCATTATTCATTAAAGCTACATGCGAACACATTTCATGTTAGTAAGCGTTTTCGATGGAGATTTGGGACTTTGTCATGTCCGAAAGCAACGTTTTGAAAGGTCGTCTACTCTGCTCGTCGCAAAACAAATCGGGTAGCCGAACTTCAATGGGATGATGAAAATCAGTGGAAAAATGATATGACGCATCTCAAAAGCTCTTCACATGTCTTTTAACGTTTGTACATCCTGACTTGATTATGTTTAACGAACTTACGGCTTCCTGAGTAATTAGTCATGAAACAAGAAAAGATCAAACGTTCGTTAAATAGATAAATAGTTGGGTATTTGAGGCTCTTTGAAGGTCGAACCACCGTGCACTCGATCGTTGTCAATCGACAATTCAATCGCGCACAAATAATCAAGTATATAGTACGAAGATATGTAGCGAGGATGCGAATCGAAAGGATCGATCGGTAGCGTGATTCTTTAAAGAAAAATTGAAAATCATGGAGCCGAATCGGATTGCGGTCTATACCTCGGTGAGCGATCGTGATACATCGCTCGATTCGGAAAATGCCCGTGGGACATTTTGACACGGTACAATACACGGTAATTACAGCTCTCGCGAAAGTAAAATCGCTCGAGACACAGCGGCAGAAACGGTGTAACGCCATTAAAACCGTTCACCGTTAACCAAACTCACTCGCGCTCTACTGACCTCTCAATGAGTTTACGCATCTCCTCGGTGGTCATGCCGTCCTTGCCGCGAGCATTCACTGAAATAGAAAAACACACGGCACGATTGACACAACGATTAAACTACTACGACAACACGTAACATGCAATTTGTGGAAAAACTATATAAACGATTAGGATTAAAAAAGACAAAAAAAAAAGAAAGAAAAACACATAAGTCCACGGCGAGTCTTCTTCATTCGTGACTCGCCCGCCATGCGATACGTCCGCATAATGAGCCGCCGTACGCCTAATAATGCTTAATGCATAATGAAACGAGCATCAGTAAGTAGGGCTGAATCAGAACGAGATCGTTCCTCGAGAGGGAGCATGTCACCAGACGCAAGATTCGAGCGGGAAAGGCGAACTTTACGACTTCCCGTGTCGGATCAGGTCGAGCTTCATGATCTCCCTCGTTCGCTCGTTCTCTCCGAGCTGTCGTGAATCTTTCTACTGACCGCCGTAGTTGCGGTTGACAAGCTGATCGCGATCACACTCGGCCTCGCTAATCTCGTTGCTCTCCTTGCTATCGTTGAAGCTGGAGTTATTCTGATCCTGGTGGTTTCTCGGTGGTGGTGGAGGCGGTTCCGGCGAGCCAGAGATGGGAAGGTTGCGAGCCGAGCCTACACTACGACGTCCGACCGATCCGCGAGATCCGTAATGATCGTAAGGTGCGCCGTATTGTCCGTATTGTGATCCGTACTGGTCTTCCTCGGGAGCGCAGTTAGCCGGATCGTCATATTCGGGTGAAAAGACATTGTGCGTGCCGCTGCCGCCTCCTTGGGATGGTACTCGAGAGTAGCGACCGTTTTGACGAGGCTGTGGGAAAAATTGATCGCGATTCCAGCGGTAATTATATTAGGGCTGTACTGTCTCTATTATATTTTTTTATCTTTTTCTTTATTTTTTATTTTTCTTTATTTATTTCTGTTTTTATATATTTCTTTTTTGCATTTTTATATACATCTTATTGTTAGACGTTTTTTAAGTAACGTATTTATTAATAGGATTTTTTGAAAGTCTCTTCACTGCCTGTGATTTAATGCCATTTTTAAATATCGGAAATCTTTTAATATTTGTGATAATAATTTGCTAATACGTTGCTTATTGTTTAAATACGAAAAAGAATTATAAAATACCATAGACTGAGATCCAGAGCGGCTATGAGCAGAAGCGTTAGTCGGATGTCCTACGGGTGGTCCCATAGTGCCAGAATGGCCATTTCCTGGATGAGGGAAGGTCTGGAATTGCATAGCTTTGCTCGGGTCCATTTCCTCGCGGAATCCCAATAAATGGAACGTAGCATATGGGCAGATCTCATCTTCCATACCTAAAAATGGACGATCAACCAGGGTAGACTCTGTCACTACAGATAGAAAATCTACGAGACATTGTTGAACAATACAGATTGCTATAAAGATTACTTCTTGTGTGTAAATTTTTACCTATTAACAGTAATTTCTAAGTACAGTTTGATTAAGAATGGAATCGAAAAAAATATTTACAATCCTTACTATTAATTCTTATATTCAGATTTAAACGACCAAAAAAATTTATTTTGCTCACTTTAACTCTTCTTCTTTCTTCGATTCTCATTCTATTAAATCATTAAATCTTCAAAAATTGATCGTGCATTAAAAATGTATTTAAATAAATTTGAGTCCGATCATTTTATTGATTATTTACATAATCTTTGTTATACAACTTATACGTAAAATAACGTTATATTTAAGATTGAAAAGTGTGTAACGCGTTACTAATTATTATAACGTTGTTAGTAATAATGTTACATTTCTTTATTTATAATGGAAATTGTAACAACTGTTTTTATAAACGATAATGGTGATAAGTTAAGACATTTTAAAATCAATAATGATAACGGTAACACACACACACACACACACACAAGATATTTTTATAAAGTAACTTTCCCAATTTTTGCTATAGTCTTCAATTAATTAGATTGCATTCGAATATTTGCTGACAGTACAGTACTAAAAATCTATAACATATGTTACGTATAGATTTTCAGTACTGGCAGTGAATATCGCAGCCAGTAATCATTTTAATTTTAGTTATCTATTTGATATAAAATATTCAAAATTATTATCCACTCTTATCCATCCTCTAAAAATCCTAAAAATCGATATACGGACATAGAGATTTCTATCTTAGAAAAGACAAAGACATGAATGAATGTAATTCCTCCCTATATGTGGTTCGTGTTATCTGTCGGCGTGCTATTTGCGCAGGCATGCGGAAACATGCAAACATCGAGAAACGAGACGTGCCGTTAAAGTGATGTGAGGTTTCACGAAACGAGAGGGGACTTACGAAGACCGGCTGGTACGAGCCAGCAACATCGCCGGCTCCGGCCTGCGATTATCAGTCTCTAGGGCGATCGGGCGAATGCCGAATGCCCGTTAACCAAAATTGCTATTACCAACCTCTGTGCGAAAGACCATCCGCGCTGCCCATACGTGGTGGTGGTGGTGGGCATCTCCTGTTGGGCGCGTAGTGACTCAATTCCTCATACATGTGTCGCCTTGGATCCCACGTCGAGTGACTCCTTAATGAGCCAGTTCCACCTATCGAACACATACTACAAAGGTCGTACGACACGCTGGTGCCTATCAAGATTTGTTCCCGCCAACTAATAGCCCTGTTCTCTTTAAAGAGTTTAGAGGATTTGAGCTCTGGGGAGAAGATACTCTTTATTACTAATAATCGTTTGATTAATATGCAAATCGATACAGTCGACACTCGTTAGGCACCAACGGCGTAATAAGCGCAAACAAGTAGGAACGAACGTTATGTTTTCGCTGGAGGGACATACAAACTTGGTAACGTATATAAGAACATTTCAAAGCATGGCGAACGAAAAAAGAAATTGGCATTGATCGTGTATATGGGTTCTGTTTGGGTTGGGGATCTGTCTGACACTGACTGAGAGCCTATCCTGGGAACCTAGTATGTGCAAATCTCGATGTGTATCCCTTGAGAAAAGATGAAAGAAGGAACTATCGTGCCGATACGACAACAACTAGACAAGTTGAAATTGATCTAAAAGGTAAGTGTTGGCAGTTGGGCTTACTTATAACTGTACCTCGCTTGATACGATCGCAGGTGTTATAATTTGAGCCGGGTACAGGTGGAAGCTTGCGATTCGGGGGTGCGATGTATCCCAATTCATCACGAAGATCAGATCTGCGTTTGTCCAAGGTAGCGCCGCCAACTCCGGTTTGCTGATAGACTACGTCGTCTGAAATAAAAACGCTCAATCTAATAATTGTGAATGTACGTACATTTTGATACTTCTGATTTTATTATCGACGAATTATATTGATTATATATGCCATCACCCACGCTTGTGAAATAAAAGGAAAATGTAGGAAAGAGAAAAATTCTGAAATTTAATATTCGGAGAGGATTTCAAGACTAGGGTGGTCGACGCGTGGATCGATCGTCAGGAAATTATCACGATAATATTATGACAATACAAAATATAATATTATTATGATAATATCTATGACTGACACTTTTCTCGATCAGCTAATCGAGAATATCATTAGCAGCAGTATTCATCAGAGTTTCGTATTCCTTGCAGTTTCGTTTCCCGATGAACCTCCACCGTCTTTATGCGACTTAACAGGTAAAAGTAATTAAAAAAAATTTGTATACATTGTCCCTCGTAATATTTCTCGTCGGCTGAAGAGATACCTCGCAGCCGTGTTTGTTCCGGGCCTCGAGTTCTTCTCGAGAGCGCCACGCAAATGACAACTATTCCTACTATTATAACAACGACCGTCGCGCCAACTGGCACCACCACGTTTACATCGAGCCAGCTGGGTAACCATGGAAAATACCGTCTCACATCCGCAGTGTTGTCATTACCGCCATTACGAATGGGAGGTGCGATAGTACCTGTTTAAAGAAGAAAATAGATTTATGATGATTACCTTTATCGCTACTGTGACCCTTCCCCCTGAGAACGCAGATCACAATGACGGCAACGATTATTACGAGTATGGCTGCTACCACAGGTACGACCAGATTTAAGTTAGCCATGAAAATTTTCATTGGGTCTTCATCGTTGCTACCACCGTTCACGTCCGGCAGCTCGCGGGCCGGTGCAATGGTGCCTGGAACAGAAAACGTTTCGGCGACCGTTCAATCCAGCCACCATTGGCACCGGCTACGAGGCGCCGCTGTGTGTCAGACGACCACCCATACTTACCGCCAGTCACCGTCAAAGTCGCAAATTCATATTCGGCCACGGCGAAACCAGCATTATTGTGAGCCGTAACACGCAAATGGTACCAGCTAGCGGGGTCCAAATCCAATACTACAAAGTTACATTCTGAAGAAAACATGTGTCTTTAATTATCGATCTTGATATTGGATTGGATGTTCGTCGTATGATTATCCTTTTATCTTACTTCTTCTTGTGTTCAACAACGAAGTACAACATGGGGCAGCCACCATCTGACCAGGTGCTCAAGTGTAAAGAGATGCTGTTCGTGGATACCTCGATGAATTTCGACGCTTCAGGGATGATTGGTTTGGAGCCCTTTGTGCGCGTGTTTAGAATGTCCGAAGGATCGCCGATTCCAATTCTGCAAGAAAACTCATATGTGTATAAAATTTCTTATTACAAAAATTTATTACGATTTTAACAGTAAAGTTACCCGTTATAAGCGGTGACATAAATCTGATATCGGGAACCGCACCACAGATTCTCGAGTGTATATTTCTGTGCTGTGGAGCTGATCTGAACAGTTTCCCAATCGCCAAACTCAGGTTTGTAGTGAATCGTATAGCCATGAATCGGTGCATTGTCCGTGGGATGCGGGCGTAATTTCATCGTCAAAGAATTGGTAGTGGTGGCGGTAAGAGTAACTTGCGGTGAGTGCGGAGGAGCTGTGAAAATATAACATTAATTTTAATAACGGATAACTGAAATCAGTAACTATTATAGAACTTCCATTTGTTGGAATATTTATGTACCGTGAACGACCAGTTGATGAGTCACGGTATCATGTCCAAAGGAGTTTTCCACATAACAAGAATATTCTCCAGCGTCCGCGCGATCGACTTCCTTGATGAATAGCGATCCCTCGGGTAATTGTTTCAATCGTTCGGTTGTTTGAAGATTAGCGCCTCGTACTTTCCATGTTACTTCCGGTGCGGGTACACCGACAGTGAGACACGGCAGCTTAACGTCCTCTTTGTATGTTGCAGTGAATTTATCATCGAACGATGCGATCTTGGCTGGTACTATAAGTAAAGTATAAAACTTACAATACTTTTTAATTTATAATAGACTATGAAAATTTGTAATCGATTCACAAATTTAATTTGTTACAACTAAAATGTGAATTTTGAATGAAGAAATTACCTCGAACACTTGGTCCCAAAGTCACAATCTTGGAAGCTTCACCTTCACCAATATTCGTGCTAGCGGTCACCCAAAATTCATATCTTTGTTGCTTGTCTAATCCAGACGCTTCGTGAGTTAATTGATTTGGTGGCACTTTCTGACTAGTTGGCTCCTCTGTATTGTCCGCTTTCGTGTAAACAGTATACTGAGAAATAACTCCATTAGGTTGGCTGGGCGGACGCCATGAGATAAGAATGGATTCCGAAGACATGACTAAAGCTTTGATAGCAATAGGAGCTTCGGGTGCTGAAAGTGGACACGGAACATGTAATATGTTAAAAAATATGTGCTTTCGCATAATAAACCAATATATTAATATTGATTTCTTAATTACCGTCTTGTTCAGTTTGGCAGTGAATTGGTGCAGACTTAACGCCGTCTCCTCCAGATGTGAAAGCCAGAACTTGCATGCTATAGTTGGTGTATTTCTTAAGACCGTGCAGGATGGTCTCGCTAGAAGATGTAATCTTGGTGTCTTTCGTATTCTCGTCGTACCACGTATCGGACGGTCCATAGATGACCTAAAGCAAATATTTAAAGATGCTACTGCAAATGATTTTATGCCTCCCTCTCAGTCATGTTTTTACTAACTTTGTAACCGGTGATAACGCCGTTGGCCGCGCTGAGTGGCGGTGATACCCAGGACACTCTGATAGTCTGAGAAGTAAGAGTTGTGCAAGTAGTATCATGAGGTGGTTGTTCGGGCACGCCTTCTGCGGTATGTTGCCTACGTTCCTCGCTCATTGGTCCGGAGCCGACTTTGTTAAATGCTTGAACAACCACACCGTACTGAGTGTAAGTCTTGAGGTTTGCGATCTGCAAGTGGTGCTCCTTTATGTCTTCCTTGGAGAAGTCGACAGTCTCAAACATGTACGGCTTGTCCGACGACTGTCTGTATCCAACATAGTAGCCGAGAATCTCACCGTTCCAGTCCTCACGCGGAGGCGGTTTCCACGTTACCTGATGGAATTTACGTTTATTACACATATATTCCCAAACGCTTATACAGCAATAATAACGTTATGAATGTTGCTGAAACGCTCTGTTTATGGGCTAACTACAATGCAATTGTTCTGCTTACCTTGAGCGTATGCTGATCGAGAGCATCCACTTTAATGGAAGTTGGCGGGCCAGTAGGTGCTTCTTCTGCAGTGATAATGGTGACCGTGTCAGATGGATCAGATGTGCCAATTTCGTTTTCAGCGACGATTCGAAGATGGTAGGTGGTCGCGGGTCTTAGATTATACACTCCGGCTACGTTCTGTTGTGAGCCAGGTACGAGCACTCGATCAATATCAGTTTCCCAGGAACCCTTGCTGATTTTGTATTCAATAACATATCGTTTAATCGGGCTGTTTCCATCATAAGGTGCGGCCCATGATAATTGCACCGAACGTCCTGATTTATCCAACACTTTAAGACCATATGGAATTTCTGGCACCTCTATAATAAATACATAAATTAGATCATGACTTTACATATTTTGTTGATTTATCAAACATGTTATATATAATTATATGAACCAACCTTGTACGATCATATTAATGCTAGTATCATCACTACCGAAGGCATTCGTGGCTACGCAAGTAAACAAGGCAGAATCGCTCCTTTCGGTTCGTTTGATGCTCAAGTCAGACAGTACTCCATTAGCCAAGATTTCTTCACGAATAGTATAACGAGGATCACTCTTCGTATCTAATCTCTTGTTGTTCATGTTCCATAAAATGCCGATTGGTTTCTCTCCTTGCGCCTCGCATTGCAATACAGCCGGTTCTCCACGACGAGCGGTTTGATTTCTTAGTTTAATTTCAAATTGCGGAGGAGCTAAAAAGATATTGCAAAAAGTTGTATAAAACGCAATAGAAATTACAAGATGCAAAACGACTAAACGTGAAATACCTTGAACCGAAATAAGAATGACAGCTGATAAGCCTGATCCAATTCCATTAACAGCCTCACAAAGGTAATAGCCTTCATTCGTCTTTTGTATATTGTTAATAGAGAGAGTGCCATCTTCCACGCTAATGTCAGGATTGCTCAATTTCAAATCCGTATAATCTCCCGGCGTATCCCCTGTAAGATGAAACAGACGTGTTATAATAAGTGTATGCAAGTAGAAAGATTTAGTATTTGTTAGGCTGCGGTTGCTAGTGTACTTACCAGCAGCTCTCTTCCATGTGACTTGAGGCTTGGGGAATCCGTCGGCTTTGCATTCTACTCGTGCATCGGATCCTTGAGCAAATGCTTTATCGGTAGGTTCCAGAATCCAACGAGGAGGTACTGTTACAGAATAAATAGATTAGCCGCGATGTATTTTTGCGTACATAAGATTGTGCAGTATCCAGGAGCCAGTCGCTTGAAAACTCGAGTCGTTTGCTTCTCAAAATTTATTATTTATAGTAATAAAATTATTATCTAAAGTTTAATTAATTTATACATGTGAATTAATTACAGTAATAATAGACTATATTATTTGCTTTCTTTAAGAAATATTCTGATGAAATTTAAGGAAACAACAATGAAAATAAATTGAAAAAATGAGTTTTTGAATTTTGTTAAAATTGAATGTCTGTATTTAAAATAATGAACGAAATTGCTGCTTAGCATTTATTCTTATATAAATATCAGATATTAGAAATAATTTTAATATTGTTAAATAATATGAAGACTCGAATTGTATAGCAATTTTGTCGCATGCAGAACAAAACGCGACACGCTCCTGCTACTGCGATGAATAAAATACACGGCATGCGGGATTCTGAAGTGATTATGCGGGTATCTAATGCATGGAATAGAGAGATAGAAAGTGAAAAAGAGAGAGGAAGAGAGAGAAAGAAAGAAAGAGAAAGAGAAAAAGGAGATGCATGCAAAAAAAGAGACTATGAAGGAATCTAACGGCATGCACGAAGCGCTATCGAATTTGTATTCGAGCACAGTACATCATGCTGTACCGCGTTTACTAATAACACTCGATTACGCTCGTTCATGTATATAAATGCGTGCATATTAAGTATCTACGCTACATACGCGTCTACAAAATGAACAAGGCAAAATGTGTGATGAGAGATGGTCAGGGGTCGAGGAGGGGCGTGTTTGGGGGAATCTATTCGTGGGTATAGGGTTGTGATAAATTGATCGTGGGGTGAATTCTGAGATGTGGTTGGATGGTCGGTCGGTCATCATAGTACAAGGACGCATTTTAGCGCGAATGGGGGGTACGGTGAGGTATAAATCGACACTCGAACGTACACGAGACGAATCACATGCAACTTGCATGTGAAACCTACGCAATCCTGCGATCACAAAAAGTGGCATTTAAATCATTTGTGCTACGGGAATGGCGAACGCGTTCGTGAAGGATGTAGAAACGCGATGAGATTCGCGTGCGAAAGGAAAATACATCCTGTCGCGTTATTTCGCCGCAGGGATGATCGAAGCCAACGTAAAAAGTCGCACAAGAGCGGCTGACGATGAGAGCAAAATAAACGAGGAAAAGGCCAACAGTTCGGCAAAAGCTATTGATTCTCAGAGCATGAAGGAAATTCGGATTGATTTTCGCTCGCTTGAAATATCGGCAGATACATAGTAAAGAGGAAATTACAGCGGTGAGAAGTAAATATAGACAGAGACAGAAAGAAAGAGAAAGAGAGAGAGAGAGACAGAGATAGAAAGTGTGAAACGAGAAGGTCGTCATCGGTGACAAAAGCAACGCTTTTTTGTACAAGTTGAGCTGAGCGCGAGCTCCAACCAACTGAAATTCCAGAAAGCTTTCGCCAACAGGGGAAAAAACACATGATCAGCGTCACAGCAACGATGAATAAAATGCAACCAATCAAGCCTGTACTTAAATACTCGCGTGGGACCCGCGTTTTGTTTTGGTTTTTTTTTTATTTTTATTATCATTCCGAAACTTCGCTCAACCATCATTATCAACGTCATGTCATTCTCAGTGCTCCGTTCTTTACTCTGGACCTAACCGTGGACTCGTAAGGTTGCCTCGTGGATCGCCCTGCCCGACGGATTATTAGCGACACACGCGTAACGTCCGCTGTGCTCCGGTGTTACCGGCTCGATCAGTAGTATACTCGTCCGTGGGCCGAGTTTCCCGACGCTGAATCCCATGAACTGCGACAATGGTTCGCCCTCGTGGGTCCAGGCGATCTCAATTGGCGTGTCGCCTATCGGTACCATGCATGCCAATTGGGCGGCCTGCCCGGCATAGATCGGTCGGTCTCCAAAATCGAACGGATTGATCCGTGGCAGGACTGCAACGGAATGGCAGATAGATCCAAGTTCCCGTAAACGATCTTCATTCCGGTTTCTTCGCGATCGATCGTGCGAATGATCGTGGTTGATCGTCCGTCGTCATTTGCGTCCGTTTTCTGTAATACGCCCTTCCGTCCAAGAAACTAACGTTGCTTTTTCTCATATTTTTATTATGAGCGGCGTGCTGTTATTCTCCGTAGATTGCACGAAAAATAATCAATTCGGCTCTAAACTAATTGCGTTGGAATAATCGGAGCTCTGTGGCAGTCCTTCGACTAAATCGACTGACTTCTGTAACCGAGCTGTCGAGATCAGATCAGAGATGAGAGAAGGGATGCGGAGTGATAGAGAACGTGCCAGAGAATGAGAGACAGTTCTGGGCCGGGAGAGAATGAGGGACACGGCTCATCTCGTAGTAATCGACGCCTCGTACGTGATACAAACAGACGTGGGCACAAACTACTCTCGCCTATACGAATCAACTAAATAGTTTAACCTCGTTACAAGGAAGATAACTCTCTATAGATAGAAAGGAGGAATATGTGTCGAGCAATGCAGATTTCCAGACCAGACACACATATCTCGTATAATATCATTACAATACAGCTAGGACAGACAGATTGGAGATTTTACGACGTACGTGAAGCGGCAGCAAGGGGCGTAAATCTAACATATTGAAACGCTCTACTGATAGATATAAATATATATATGTGTATGTAACTACAGCCGAATAAAAGGGTAAACGTACCACTGCTTTCCGCTCAAATAGTAACACGCATACAAAACGGTAGTACTCTCACTACGCGTACGCCCGTTAAACACCATCATCATGCCGCGCGGTTTCGCTTTGTGTTAAAGAAAATATACGTATATATATATATATATTTTTTTTTTTTTTATTTTATTCTCTGTCTTTTACTGGATGCTTTTGTGATCGTGTATTCGTTTTCTCTGTACCGTTCACTTTCAGATGGGCGCTGTGCCGAGCACTGCCCGCTGGATTATCGGCGACGCAAGCATACTCCCCGGCGTGTTCTCCCCTGACAGCGGGAATCGTCAGGGCTGAGACTCTATCCCCCAACGCGGTGATACCCACTCCTTCGCCTACCTCTAAATGGCGGCCCTCGAACAACCACTTGAGCGAAATCGGCGTGTCCCCTTTCACGACCGCGCAATGGACGATTATCAGATCGCCGGAGTTGGCCTCGTCGAACGCGAACGGCTGCAGATGTGGAGCGACTGCCGGGAGATAGAGAACGAATAGAAACTAGAGACAACAGGCAATAATAGACGAAGAGAGAAAGAGAAAAAGAGTAAGAGAGAAAAAGAGAGAGAGACACGCGGGCGAGAATGAATGTCTCGCTTCGCGAGGCGAATTTGCGCCGCATGAGATTTAAGACGCGATATCATTGAGCGCGATTAGCTCGGTAATTGTAATTGTAACAGCTGCTCTCGTGTCTGATCGCATCAGCAAAAATGGCGATTACAACCTAAACTTTATCGCACAAAGATCGATAAGAGCGCGACGGATATTTGAATGAAAATCGATCTTGAAACGAGTGTCTATGGGAAGAAACGACGGTCTAGGATAATGGATAGGGAAACAACTTGGATATACGGGATTGAGGAGAATTCGCAGGACTCAACGAAATATCGAGTAGATCCTTGCGGATCAGAGTATGCACCGTTGACAATAAGATCGGCCGAAAGCTCGTGTCTGCCGGCAAGGTTTTCCGCGACACACGTGTACGTTCCAGCATGGGTCGCCTGGACGGATCCTATGCTGAGTATGGCGCCACGTCCGCCCAAATCCACGATCGAGATTCCGGAGTGCGGCGAGATCGCATGACCGTTTAAGGTCCAACGGAGCTGCAAGGGTTGATCGCCCTCGACCACTGCGCATGGTACCGTTACTACTTGACCTGAGTTAAGCGGCTCCTCGCCGAACGCGAATGGCAATAATTTCGGAATGACTGGAAGAGAGAAAGAGAAAGAGATCAGAAAAGGAGAGAAAGAAGATCTTGAAGCCGCAGGCTACATCAGCACAGAGTTGCGCGATTATTAGATCGACGATAAGAAGTTGTATTATCTCGCGAAACATCCTCGCTTCATTCGTCCTCTCTTCGTTTCTTCTTATTTCCGTTTATTTTAAAGTCCGTGTGATGAGCGTGTCATTCTTGTATTGTATCAGGATGCTATTTCACCTGTGCGTTTTTGATACAGACTTGAAAAATTTATCGTACGACAAAAACGCACAAATGTAATCCCACCCTAACGCTGTATAATGTTTCGCGATGCTGATCGATAATGAAATGAAAAGAAACAGGCGGGTATAACCAAAGAAATTGAGAAAAAATATCATGTTTAATAAAAATTTGGTGACTAAAATGACAGCGACGGGCTCTAGAAAACACAGACACATGTCGTGCTACGAGTAATATGAAAAGCGAAGATACGGAAAAATTTAGAGAGAAATAACTGCATGGGATAAAAGTATAAAACGGGAACGAGGCCTCGCGAGGGACTCGTGAAAATTATCGGAGGAGTGGATAAATCAGATGAGGATAAATTCAGACGAAAGATGGCTAAATACAGAAATGCAAACTGTGGCTTGTCGAAAGGTGTACCATTCACGTTTAACATGGTTGAATAGGAGGTTGATCCAGCTGCGTTTGAAGCAACACAGGTATATTCCCCGGCGTGTCGCGCAGCTACCGATTCGATGATCAGTTGTTTGACGCGCTTTCCAGTATCGGACACGATCACGTCGCCGTGATAAGATTGTATAGGACGACTGTCGAAGATCCACGTGATCTCCAGAGGAAAATCGCCTTTGGTCACTACGCATTGCACCGACACCAGATCTCCGGCATTAACGGGTTCCTCGCCGAAGGAGATCGGTGCTATCTGTGGAGAGACTGCGATACGAAAAAGAAGGTAAAGTATATGATTCGAAAAAGAAGGAAAAATCACGTATAATATCTTGTAAATATCCGATGAATACGTGTTTGGATTTTTTAGCCTTGAGAGTTCAAAAACGTGAGGAACGAATAGTTTTTGCGATTTTTGCATAAAGATATGAGAGGAATAAAATTGAAGGTAGCTTTGGTTTTTCATGATGTGGATCGATATCCAAGGACCGATAGCTTTAACGATTAAAATTTGTTATTGGAGAGGATAGATTTTGAAATACTTTGCGGGATGAAGTGCTGGCGGTGACACTACGTCTTGACATGCGGCTTTTTTTAAATACCATTGACCGACAAAACAGCGGAACGGCTGACGGATCCGACCAGATTGCTCGCGACGCAGCTATATTCGCCAGCATGACGGGCAGTCACAGATTCAATGGTCAGGACGGATGTTTTTTTCCCGGTATTTGTGATTATCACGTCTGGATGATTGAGACGCGTAATAATTTCGCCATTGAGACTCCATCGTATTTCGATTGGTAGGTCACCCTTTAAAATGCTACACATTGCAGAAACTTGCTCGCCCCAATTAGCTGGTTCTTCACTGATAGAAAATGGAGCAATTTGCGGGGCGACTGAAAACAATCGCAGAAAATAATCAATACAACGGTGTATGTAAAAAAATATATAAACTTTTCTTTTGTGTAGATTCAATTGGAATTGTAGAATTTATATATGTATCGTCGAGCAAACGTACTCCGCTTTCAACGCTTTCATCGCTTCCTTAATAATCTTAATAATCTTAATAATCTTAGGTCGTGTCATTGCTAAACTTTCGTGTTTGTACGTTATCAATTGCCAATTATACCTCACGCGACGGGACGGTTTTAAAGGAGTGCCGTGTTATCGTTGTATACGCGAGGATAGGAGAACAGTTTCGTCTAGGTACGTTATGCTTGCAAGCAGAATCTCAAGCTCAATCTCTCGATCGCAACGAGGCACTTCATTTCATGTCATGCCAGTACCGTTCACAGCCAAGGTGGCGGAGTAACTCGTCGCTCCGGCAGCATTCGAGGCTGTGCAAGTATATTCCCCGGCGTGTCTCGGACTCACAGCCTCGATTGTCATTAAACTGACTCGCTTGCTGGTACTCGATATCGATATATCTCCGTAATTCTCCTTGGTGATAGCCTCGCCATTCAACGCCCACGCTACTTCGATCGGCAGGTCTCCCTTCACAACCGTACAAACCGACGAGACCGCTTCGCCCCAATTCGCGGGCTCGTCACTGATCGAGAACGGCGCTATCTGCGGAGCGACTGAAAACGATTTTCCAAAATATGACAAACCTATTTACAGGATAAATCCATTGAGTTCGATATGGTACATTTGCGTACCATACGAGAAAAACCGTTGCAAAGGTGCCTATTATAGGAAGAATATTAGAAAAATAATAGAAAAACATTTTTATAGTCGTGATCTAATTCATTATCTTGATATCTGTTTCATTGTTATTTTATGTTCTCTTACTAGTATATTTCTATCGCCACATATATTTTTCTTCATATAAATAATATAATAATTAACAGATTTTAATTCGAGAAAGATATAAAGATAGGCAAGTTCAGCGAGATAATACTTATTCATGCCGTTGCTTCGAGCTAACATAATGTGATGTGTATAAGATAGCGAGATGCAAAATTCGTTCGCAAATGCGCGATAAAGTCAGACGACAGACAAACGGTGTCCTCACCATACTCCCCATACTCGACGAAGCACAAGGGAATGTTGAAAAGATTATGAGCACTGGTGAAGAGATTGAAGGAGATGTGGTGAAAAGGAAGGTTTTGTCTTCGCCCGGCGAAGGAAGAATAGTCGAAATGTCGTCGCGTATATAGGTACACGTGAACACATGCGCGCGATGTTACCGTTCACGGCTAGAGCGGCCGTATGGCTGGAGGCTCCGGCTTTGTTCGACGCGGTGCAAGTATACTCGCCGGCGTGTCTAGCCGCGACAGCATCGATCGACAGGACGCTGAGGCGCTTGCTCTTCGTAATAGAGAACTGATCTGTACTTTCGACGGATATCGGCTCGCCGTTGAATGCCCAGGCAATGTCCATCGGGAAGTCCCCCTTGAGAATGGAACAGGTCGCAGAGATCGCCTCGCCCGAGTTTATCGGCTCGTCGCCGAATGTGAACGGGAATATCTGCGGAGCAACTGCGATCGCGAGTCGCGCGTGAGAATCGATAAATAACATTCACGTGTCGGTAAAATCCCCTCACAATTGTTACGGTCTTTTTACGATTCTCGTGAGACGGTCGTCGGCAAGCGTTACGATTCACGGCGATTATAGGAACAAGGGTATCGTATCGTGAGATTAAGACAATGCGATGAGGCAGGTTTTAATGATCTATGAATCGCAATGATGGATTAGGCAAGTGCTATACGACGTTTAGCTGACGTGCATGTGTGTTTCTGGAAATATGTAGATACCGTTGACGACGAGGATGGTCGAATGGCTGACGTTGCCGGCTCTGTTCGTAGCTACACACGTGTACTCGCCCGCATGCCTCGCGGCCACGGATTCGATGCTGAGAGCACTCATATGTTTATTTATGTTTGTGATTGTAATATCAGAATCGTGCAAACTAATCGGTTTGCCGTTAAACGTCCAAACGATCTTTACGGGAAAATCGCCTTTCATAATGGAACACGTCGCCGAAACCATGTCACCCCAATTCGCCGGTCCGTCACTGATCGCGAAAGGCCCTATGTGCGGCGCAACTATAATATTGTAATATTATAATAAATCAGAGATCAATTTCATGTTAAATTTAACTTTATACAAATAATAAAGAACAAATATTGGACTTATAATAATTAAATAGCAGCTTGGAAGCGTCACAACATTGCTCATACAATCGATCCTTTTAACGACGCGTCTGAATTATTCCTAGTATTCGCTAAAATAGAAGAAATTAAAGGATTATCGACAAGATTTTTCAGTATCAAGTTGATAATATTCTTCTTCCGAGCTTCCGAAAGAAAGGAATTGAAGGAAATCGTGGGAATGATGAATCGCTCTGCACATGCACGATAGGACAAAGTGAGAAAAGCTACGCGAAACACAAGACGTGGGAGACCTTTATACCATTCACGGCCAGTGATGCGGAAGAACTCGTTCCACCAGCAACGTTGCTAGCCGTGCAGGTGTATTCCCCGGCATGGCGTGCCGTCACGGCATCGATTGTAAGCAGACTGACGCGCTTGCTGGTACTAACTATCGATATGTCGGGATGATCTCGAGAAATTGGCTCGCCGTTGTGTGCCCACTCGATCTGGATCGGGTGATCGCCCTTCAACACCGTGCAAGTTACAGTGATGGTGTCACCCCAATTCGCCGGTTCCTCGCCGATCACAAATGGCATGATTTCAGGGGCAACTAAGGATACGTCTTAATTATAGCCCTGTTCTACTTTCGTCAAACTTTAAGTACGGTTTCTCGCCAAATGTTTATATAATACCATATTACACCTAAACTTAATATAATTGTAATATATAAACAGGATCTATATGTATATTTAAATCTCTTTCTTCGTCTTGTGATATCATGAGCATAGCCTGTCTCTTTTGTTAAATCTGAGAAACGCGAAGGAACATGAGGACCTCTTGGGAATGAGTGTGTAAGTAGTATTAATGTCAAGCTACATACGTGGAAGAGGCTCATACATGCACTGTAGAATTAATAGAAACTTCGAAGAACGTAATATGGTACCATTGACGGCTAAGGAAGCGGAATAGCTCGTTCCACCGGCAGCGTTAGTGGCTACACAAGTGTACTCTCCGGCGTGGCTAGCCGTAACAGCGTCGATCGTAAGTAGGCTGACGCGTTTGCTTGTGACAATTGTTATATCAGAAACATCATGAGAAATCGGCTGGCCGTTGAGCGCCCACTCGATCTGAATCGGTTGATCTCCTTTCAAAATGGTGCATGTCGCGGTGACTGTCTCTCCCCAATTCGCCGGTTTCTCACTGAGTACGAAAGGAGCTATCTCCGGAGCAACTAAAGTGGACAAATGACTGATCGTGTAGCAACCAATCTACTACAAGTTGATGATATAACACTGACAAGTATAAGTATAATAATACATGTCTTTTACGATTCGACAATACTGAAGACCACCACGATTGACCATCGACGATGATTTTGAGAGGAGCGGGAAGGGGAAGAGTAATGATGACAAATAATGGGAAAATGATGGGATATAGAGGACAAATATACAGGGAATTTCTCAGACAAGATATACCATTCACAGTTAAAATCGCTGAATAACTGGTTGCTCCGGCTTTATTCGACGCCGAGCACGTGTATTCTCCTGCGTGTCTCGCAGCCACGGACTCGATGCTGAGGATGCTATTCTTCCGAGTTGTCGCCAAGATATTAATGTCCGAACGATCTGGCCGAATCGGCTCGCCGTTCAAAGCCCACGTGATCTCGATCGGTAAATCGCCCTTAAGAATGGCGCACACCACGGAAATGGAATCGCCCCAGTTGGCTGGTTCCTCGGCGATATCGAACGGTGCAATTTGCGGTGCAACTGCAACGAGTATTACGTGTTTTTTCCCCTCTATTTTTCTCTATATAAATTGTCAATCTTCTTGACAATTACTTGAAATGGCAACGCTAGAAAAAGATTTGAAGACGAAGAAGAAATGAATAGAGCTGTCAGAATAGCTATCGGTTTTTTTTTTTTCTATTAAACCGAATACACAGTTTCGATCGGGAAGAAAAGGGCGAGGAGAGTAGGAGGGAAAAACGAATCCAAGATCAACATTCTTTTCTATCGATTTTTCTATCGTAGATACCGTTGACTGTCAACTCCGCGGAATAAGTGATTGCGCCGGCAGCATTGGAGGCAACGCAAGTGTAAGTGCCCGCATGACTAGGACTCGCAGAATCTATAGACAGCAGGCTGTTCCTCTTGGTAGTGGTCACGGATATTCGATGATTCTCCTCGATAGGCATTCCATTCAACGCCCACGTGATCTCTAACGGGGTATCCCCGTTAACCACCGTACAAACCGCCGATACAGAGTCACCCCAATTAACCGCTCTGTCGGCCATTTCGAAGGGTGCGATTCGCGGCGGTACTGTCAAGGTCATAGAAAAACTATGTAACATTGAACCAGTATAAAAAAATAACACGTGAAAAATGATCAATTGTGGTCTTTCACGATTCCTTCTCAAGATGCAATGATTTTCTAGAAAGTTCGGTCGTGTAAAGTCTCAACAAACTCAACAAAGGATATCATTGACATTTTCAACTACGATACGCGATCATTATTAATTACATCTTGAAGCTGCGGCGCATTTACTGTACACGCAATTTTTTCTGGATGCCACAAAGCGCTAAGAGAAGCATAGCCCGATATTACGTGCGTCCAACCAACCACCCAACCGTCATTGATTCAAACTGGTCAAGCGTACCGTTCACCGAAAGAACCGAAGAGTGGGTAGCAGTTCCGGCCGTGTTGCTCGCAGTGCACGAGTACTCGCCCGCGTGTCTTGCGGCTACCGATTCGATCGTCAGTTGGCTGGCCCGTTTGCTACTCCTGCTTATTACTATGTCAGGATTGTAATTGTGCTCGTTGAATGCGCCATTCGCGATGTCGATCACACGCTCGTTAAATGACCAGATTATGTCGATAGGCAGGTCGCCTTTTATCACGGCACATTGAACAGTCGCCATCTCTCCCGCATTGGCAGCTTCATCACCAAAAGTGAAAGGTGCCAGTTGCGGTGCAACTGTAACCGCGAAGGACACACTCGTGAATCACACGTAGAAGCTTCCGGAGTGGCGCCCGAACACTCGTAGTAAGATTACGGGAAATGTTATCGAATCAACAAACTCAGAATCAAATTAGACGACTCATAAAATAGCACCTTTGAATCTTCAGAGGATAGATAAGGGGAAAGATAAGGAACAATATTTCAATAGAGAACATCGAACAATATTGTAATGATATACATTATAAAGCGATACAGGAAAAGGTTCTAAAATAAAATTAAAACAAGAGTAAAGGAAAAGGTTCAAATGAAATGAGAACAAAATAAAGGGAAAAAAGTATACAAGGACCATCGTTTCGCTGTCACTGCGGGATGGACCGTACGTTGTCGTCTGTGACGATAATCTCGCTGCTAGAAGTACATTGCGCAGGATTACTCAATTGATATATTATTGCAGAAATAGAAGAAGTTACAAAAGGATAATAAAACTGTACGTATACAGGATATATGTATATGTAAGGCAGTGCGTTTCTTTTTACATATACGAGCGCGATACCGTTCACCGAAAGTATAGCGATGTGACTGTCGGATCCGGCAGCATTGGTCGCAGTACATTTGTATCTTCCAGCATGTCTCGCCGCCACGCTGTCGATGCTCAAGAAGCTGACTCTCTTATTGGTCACGATACTAACATCCGGTCGACTCGAGTTGATTGGGATGTCGTCGAAGGTCCACATCAATTTTACAGGGAAGTCACCTTTGACGATCGTGCAAGAAACCGACAGCATCTCGCCGGAGTTGAGGGGATCGTCACCGAAGGAAAACTGAAGGATCTGTGGCGCGACTGCGTGAACGACAGCGACACAGGCGAAGGAGTATAATGACAGACAAAGGAGGGTATAGTAAGAGACAGAAAGTGTGACAGTGATCGGTGATGGGATAAAAAATATGTACGAGTGAATGTTAAATGAATCAAAAATTTTCTTGCTTTTTTATCAATATAATAAAAAAGGAAAAAATTAATAAAATATTAATATTATAATATTGTTAATAAATTCATAATAGGAAATAATTAGTAATTAATAGTGTAAAAAAAGTTGCGTATTTGTATTTATAAATGTGAAGTATTCAGTGATCAGCTATGATAATCGATCGCTTCAGGAAAACGAGGAAAATGCATGACAGACGGGAAGAGCATTCATTTCTTCTGTGAGAATCGATTGCATATACCGTTTACAGCCAGATGAGCCGTATATGTCGTGGCACCAACGCGATTGGACGCAGTACAGGTATAATCGCCAGCGTGTCGAGCCGCGACCGATTCGATAGTTAAGACACTGTTCTTTCGATTCGTGCTGGCTACTACTACATCAGAGTCGCGACTGTCGATCGGCGTTCCGTTAAAAGTCCAAGATATTTCAATAGGCTGATCGCCCTTCGTGACAGAGCAGGTGATTGAGACTAGTTCGCCCCAGCTGGCCGGCTCATCCCCGAAAGCGAAAGGTAGTATTTGCGGGGCAACTGGAAAGAGCGACTGGGAGAAACGAGACAAGAAAGAGCAAGTGTCGGTTCGTGATGCGGCGCATTTCCTAATCGCGTAATTCGGAGACATTTTTACACGTATCGATTATGACGTTCATTTCAGTCAAATGCGATATGGATTACTAGATAAGGTTGGTATGGCGGTGGAGTATGTACCTTGTTTTATTACAAGAAAGCTTTCGGAAGAGATCTTTTAGGATAACGGGTGCGGGTTCGGGAAAACTTGAGGTTCGTGATAGTTATTATGTACTGTGTCTATTGTAACGGAAACCGTGCCGAGGGAATTAGGGTCGTACCGTTGACGGTCAAAGTTGTCGATCGACTGACGGAACCAGCTAAATTTGACGCGGAGCAAGCGTACTCTCCGGCGTGGCGCGCCGAGACGCCGTCGATGCTGAGGGTGCTCAAGTGCTTGCTGATTCTGGTGATCGTGATACCCGTATCTTTTGACGTATCGATCGGTATGCCATCGAACGACCACGATATATCCATGGGCATGTCGCCCTTCAGGATCGAGCAGGGCACGGACACGGAGTCTCCCCAATTGGCGATCTCGGCATTGAAAGCGATTGGTAGAAGCTGCGGTCCGACTAAAGGTTTCGTCAAACAAATCATGCTTCATTACCGGAAAGGATGCAACGACGTCTGCGAATGATTCTCGGTAATTCTAACAAACACCTATACGTTAGTCAACTACCCGTCGAACTACCCGATCTCATTAAAGCTTTCAGGATTCAAGTAGGCAGAGGATTCAACAACATTGACGCGAAGGAAGCGTGACGCAAACGAGGGAATAACTATGGTGCTGTTTGCAAGGTCTGTGCAAGGGACAAGATAGAAGGTGATAAAACGCAACTGAAGAATGATAAAGACTGTGTTCTCTAGGAACAAATAATCCCGAACCATTGACGGTGAGGACGGTCGAGTGGGACGCCGTTCCAGCCGCATTTTCGGCGGTACAAACGTACTCCCCTGTATGTCTCGCGGTGATGACTGAGATCATGAGCATGCTAACGCGATCCGCGACCTTCTTCGCGAGTACGCCGGAGGAGCCGCCCATCTCTTCTCCGGGATAGCTCCAACGTATGTTCAACGGCAGGTCACCGCTCGACACGATACACTGCAGATTCGCAAATTCCCCGGCATTCATCGGTAGCTTCGTGAACGCAAACTCCTGAACGATCGGTGGCACTGAAGATGGAGGAGCGATGTATGGATGTATATGATTATACGCGTCCCGCGTCAATGTGCCACGCTCGTGGATATCATAGACATGTTACATTCAATCTCGAATTGCAGCGGGAATATTCCAATTGTGCGACACTCAAGATATTCTTTCTCAATTACTAGAACGCTGAAGTTTGATTCTGCCTCAGGTATGCGAATTCAATATGTGCCGCGGGAAAACTTGGTATCTTATCTCATTGTCAGCAATGAAACAATGCCTATAACACGCACGAATGCGTGGCATTTGTTGCTAAGCGAGACGGTCGCGCAATGGGAGAAGAGAGATCTGAATTGAAAACAAGCGCAACATTTTCTTACTAACGATTCAATCGGCCACCGCCATACCAACTCCCAGACTTTCCACGAATGTGTGTCCTCTCTGTAGATCGATGTACGTTTGCTCTACGTTATTAAGTGATCGGTAACGTCCACTGAATGCAGTTCCCGAATCCGTGCCCGTGTCCTACAATCGCACCCTTTAAAGTCTACGACACGTTCCCTACCCGCGTGAACCACGTCC